>CAUYQV010024153.1:0-44082 GCA_963574575.1 Galagoides demidoff | reverse complement strand
AGTCTCCTGCCTCTGCCTCCCAAGTAGCTGGGACCACAGGTGCCCGCCACAACGCCTGGCCATTTTTTGGTTGCAGCCATCATTGTTGTTTGGCGGGCCCGGGCTGGGGATTTGAACCCGCCACCTTAGGTGTACGTGGCTGGTGCCTTAGCCAATTGAGCCACAGGCGCCGAACTTCTAACCACTTTTAAAACATGTAAAAAGTAACAAGTGAATTATTTTTCATTACATTTGTTCAATCCAATTCATTAGAATGCCATAATTTTGCCTTGTAGTTAGTATAAAGTAGATATTCATAAAGTATTCCCCTTTCTATTAATTTTTTGAAATTTGTTATGCACTTTATATCAAGAGTACCTCTTACTAGCCACATTTCAAGATCTCTGTGGCACATCTTACTGATGGTTGCTGCATTGGATGGTGCAGCTCTGACAGAATCATGAACTTTCAATGTTTTAGCCATTTTAACAGGGGATTGGTGGTATCTAATTATTGTTTAATTTGCATTTCTCTAATAACAAATAATGTTGAACATCTTTTCATATGCTTATTTTTACTATCCACATATCTTCTTTAGTGAAGTGTCAGTCCAGATATTTTGCCCTTTTATTTAATTGGATTGTTTGGTTTTTATTGTTAAGTTTAATGGAGTTTCTTGTATATTTTGGATTTAAGCCTTTTATCATGTGTGTGATTTGAAAATATTTAATTCCTGTCTGTAATTTGTCTTTTTGTTTTCTTAACAATGTCTTTCACAGAGCAAGTTTTAATTTTAATAAATCACTATATCACTTTTTTTTTAACAGAGTCTTACTTTGTTAGTCTCGGTAGAATGCTGTGTCATCAAAGCTCACAGCAACTCTTGGGCTCAAGCAATCCTCTTGCCTCAGCCTCCCAAACAGCTGGGACTACAGACGCCCACCACAACACACAGCTATTTTTAGAGATGGGGTCTCACTCTTGCTTAGGTTGGTCTTGAACTCATAAGCTCAAGCAATCCCCCCATCTCGGCCTCCCAGAGTGCTAGGATTACTGAGAGGCACTGCACCCAGCCCCAATATATCTTTTTTTTTCATTTCATAGAATATGCTTTTACTGTCATATTAAAAAACAAACCAAAGGTCACATACATTTTAATTGTGTTTTTCTTCTAGAAGTTTTATACTTATATACACGTTTTACAAAAGACTTTCTTCCTGAATCAAAAAGTAAAACCTACATATATATTTTCCAAAGATCACAAATGGCTTTTCATTAATGTCTTCAAGCTATGAGGAAGAAATCATTTCTATGCCTATCTGGAGCACTGTGGGGAAAAAAGGCACACTTATTAACACTTTTAATGTAGTTGCATGATAGTTTGCCTTTGAAATCCAAGAGAATATGTTTGAAATTATAAAGGAAATCAGGAAGGTTGCTAAGTGTAAGACCAAAATGAAAAATCAACAGTGTTCTTAAATTCCAGAATTAATTTAAAACATTTTTTTAAATCTTATGATCAGTAAACTGTTAATCATGTTAAGAAACAGAAAAGAGCAAACTACACCCAGAGCAAATATAAGGAAGGAAATAATAAATACTAGAATAGAGATAAGTGAAATAGAGAATAGAAAAACAGAGAAAATCTATGAAGCTAAAAGTTAATTCTTTAAGAAGATTGATAAAATTGGCAGAAACATTAACTATACTGACCAAGAAATGAAAAGTGAAGACTCAAATTACTAAAATTAGGAATGAAAATGGAGATGTTATACTACTGACTTAGTATAATTAAAGACTATTACAAGAGAATATTACCAAAAAAAATGTATGACAAAAAATTAGATAACCTAGATGAAATAGACAAGGATTAGAAACACAAACTACCAAAACTGACTCAAGAAGAAATAAAAAATATGAATAGACCTATAACAAACAAAGAGATTGAGTCAAAAAAAAATTTTAAGAAGTTCTAACAAAATTAAAAAATCTCAGGACCAACTGAGTTCACTGGTGAATTCTACCAAATGTTTAAAGAATTATCACCAACCACTCTCAAACTTTTCCAAATGTAAATAAACAGGAACAAACACTTCCAAATTCATTTTATCAGGCTATTATTACTCTGATACTAAAGTCAAACACATTAAAAGAAAAGTAAAATACAGACAAATTTTCCTTATGAATAGATGCAAATTCTTCAACAAAATGCTAACAAACTGAACCTAACAGCATATTAAATGAATTATACACCATGAGCCAGAAGCATTTATTATAGTAATTCAAGTTGGGCTCAACACAAGAAAACCAATCAATGTAACATGTGATATTAATAGAATGAAGCAAGGAAAAAAGCCATGATTTTCTCAGTAGATACAGTAAAAGCACTTGACCAAATCTAACACTATTTCAAGATTACAAAAAACTAAAAATACCTGTATATACTCAACAAACTAGGAATGAAAGGGAACATCCTCACCTAATACAGCAACTATGAAAACCCCACAACTAATGTTATACTTAACTGTGAAAGACTGAAAACTCTTCAAGATCAAGAGCAACACAAGGATGTCCACTCTTACCACTTTTATTCAACATTGTATGGAAAGTTCTAGCTAGGGCAATTAGACAACAGAAAAAAATAAAAGGCATCAAGGATGGACAGGAAGAAGTAAAGTATCTCTACAGAAGACACAATCATATGTATATATGTATGCATATATATTATATATATATACATGTATATTTATAAAATCTTAAATGATCCACTTTTTTAACTATTAGAGATAATAAAGAAATACACCAAAGTTATAGGACACAGACCAAAATACTAAAAAAAGTTGTCTTTATTTATACTAGCAATGAATTATTTAAACAAAATTAAGAAAATAATTACATTTACAGTAAGATCAAAAAGAATAATACTTAGAAATAAATTCAACCAAGGAAATACAATACTTACATAGCAAAACCTACAAAACATTAGTAAAAGAAATTAAAGAAGATCTGAATAAATGGAAAGATATGTGGCTAAGGATTGGAAGACTTAATACTGTTAAGATAGCAATGCTTGGGTGACACCTGTGGCTCAGTGGGTAGGGTGCCAGCCCTGACCAAACTGCAACAAAAATATAATCTAAGCCCAGGAGTTGGAGTTTGCTGTGAGCTATGATGCCATGGCACTCTACTAAGACTCTGTCTCTAAAAAAAATATATAGCAATGCTCCTAAAGTTGATCTAAGATTTAATGCAATTGCCACCAAAATCCCAACTACTATTTTTTCTTTTTTGAGACAGAGTGTCAAATTTTTGCCCTGGGTAGAGTGCCATGGCGTCAGCCTAGCTCACAGCAACCTCAAACTCCTGCAATCCTCCTGGCTCAAGGAATCCTCCTGTCTCAGCCTTCCAAGTAGTTAAGACTACAGTGCCCAGCTAATTTGTTCCACTTTTTAGAGATGGGGTCCCACTCTTGCTCAAGTTGGTCTCCAACTCCTGAGCTCCCAGAGTGCTGGGATTACAAGCTTGAACTACCGCACCTGACCCCTACTGCCACTTTTTTGCACAAATGGAAAAGTGTATCCTCTTATAAAATTCATATGGAATTTAAAAGAATACCAATACTCAAAGCAATCCTGAAAAATAAGAGCAAAGTAGAAAGATTCATGCTTCCTGACTTCAAAATTTATTATATACCTACAGTAATCAAAACAACGTGGTATTGGTATAAGAACAAACACATAGATCAATAGAATAGAATTAAGAGTTCTGAAATAACTCCATACATCTATGATCAATTGATTTTCAACTAGAGTGCCAAGAACAGTCAATGAGGAAAGAACAGTCTTTTCGGGAAATGGTATGGGACCACTGTAGTAAATAAGTTTGACCCTTATTTTATGCCATACACAAAAATTAACTCAAAACCAATTTGAGACCTAAATATCAAAGTTGAAAGTATAAAACTCTGAGATGGAAACATCAGTATAAATTGCCATGGCCATGAATTAGACAATAGTACCTAAATATGACACCAAAATTGTAAGTATCAAAAGAAAAATGGGCAAATTGAGTTTTACCAAAATTTAAAACTTTTTGTACATCAAAGAACAGCATCAAGAAAGTAAAAGACAAGTCATAGAATGGGGAAAAAAATTGGAAATCATATATATGATGAGTATCTAATACCAGGATATATAAAGGATTCTTACAGTGCAACAACAAAAATATAAATAACCCAATTTTAAAATGGGCAAAGGATCTGAGTAGACATTTTTCCAAAGAAGACATACAAATGTCCAAAAAGCACATGAAAGATGTTCAACGTCATTAGCCATTAGGGAAGTATAAACCAAAATTACAGTGAGATATCACCCACCCATTAGGATGGCTAGAATTTAAAAAAAAAAAACACTAAGTAACAAATGTTGGTGAGGATGTGGCTAAATTGCTCATATATTACTGGTTAGAATATAAAAATAGTGCAGCTGCTGTGGAAAATAGTTTGGCAGTTCCTCAAAAGGTAGATTAGATATAGAGTTTCCATATGACCTAGAAATTCCACTCAAATACCCAGGAGTATTGAAAACATATGTTCACACAAAAAATGGGTACACAAATGTTCATAGCTATATTCATAATAAATAGAAACAACCAAAATGTCCCAAAACTGAAGCATGGATAATACAGCAAATGGTATACCAAAGTATGGTATATCCTAAAAATGGAATAGCATTCAAACATAAAAAGGAATGAGTTCTGGGTGGCGCCTGTGGCTCAAAGGAGTAGGGCGCCAGCCCCATATGCCAGAGGTAGTGGGTTCAAACCCAGTTCCTGCAAAAAACTGCAAAAAAAAAGGAATAAAGGTCTGATACATGCTACAACATGAATGAACCTTGAAAACATTCTACGTGAAAGAAGCCAGCCAAAAAAGACCATTATTTTATGATTTCATTTACACAAAAGTATAGGAAAATCCACAGAGACAGAAAGTAGACTGATGGGTGCACATGTTTGGGGGAAAATAAGAGGTTGAGGAGAAATAAGAGTTTAAGAGTAACAGTTAAAGGCTGTGGGATTTTGTTTTTGGAGGTTGATGAAAATGTTCTAAAATTGATTGTGTTTGTTCCCTCATAAATACAACATGCAAAAAATAAAAATAAAATAAAATCAATTGTATTAATGGATACACAACTCTGGAAATACACTAGAAGCCGTTTAATTGTATACTGTAAATGGGTGAATTTTATGATTTATGAATTATGTCTGAAAAATCTGTTATTAAAAGGGTGAAAAAAGGAGAAATTGTTCATGATGCTATTTATTTTGTTGTTGTTGTTGTTGTTTTTGGCTTGGCCACCTTGGCTGAGATCCGACCAAAGTTGATAAGGAATGCTTATGAAACACTCATGTGACAGAAAGAAAACTTTTTTTTTCCTTTGCCAAACCATCCCTTGGTGAACCCAATATCTTTCCCTAGAGATGAGCCTGCCTAAGTTACTTGGGCATAACTTGGGATTCAGAAAGAGAAAACAAAACCAGGTAACTGCTCTTTGCTGAGAATTTGAGGGCAAGGAAAAACTAAGGAGAGGGGGTGGGGTTCTGTAAAAAGGTGGAAGGATAGAACACTGTCCAACAGAAATGAATGAGACTCAAGGAACCTGATATTCAGATTTCAGTTATCTGCTGAATATAAACCGCCCTTGCTCTTACTCTCAAATTGGCAGTTTAACAGCCTTTTCTCTGTCATAGTGAGGGTTATGAGTTTAAAAAGTAGGGACTTAATCCTGCATGAATTGGGTTGCTGCTGTGCTGGAGAACAACTGCAGTGTAGGAAGAAGAAATCAGAGCTATCAGTGGTCAAGGGGAGAGATATAAACCCCTGAATCTATAGTGATCTCCCCAAAGGGTAAGACTGGGTGTTTGAATAAATCTCCTCTAGATATTAAGGGATATTGGGTTACACATGCTTAAAAGTCCAGGGTTTCCATCTATAACATGTGCTACAGGGCTGAGAAGCAATGACAAGTTGCAGGATCTCAGCAGGATCACAGGTTGCAGGATCTCATTGAGAAGGCAGAAAATATGGAACAACAGAAAAGAGTAAATGAGTCACTGAGGCAAAAAGGATATTGTCTTCAGCAACAAGAATGCCAAAGAAGTCGTCAATATTTATTGAGCAAGGCAGGGGAGAATCATTGTTTATGGAGGCTTCTGACTGTTAAATTGAGCCCATGAAAGTTGGGATGCTGACACCAGAGAATCTGTGTAAGAGGACACAATGAGGAACTCTTCAAGGAAATGCTTCAGACAGCCAAGCCCACCATGGCCCTTAGAGATCCTTCAACAGCCTCTAATTTGTCATGGACGTGAATCTCCACTCAATGGATGTTGGGAAGAAGATCCAATCATAGGGTTTCCTTCAGGCAAGTCAGGTGTCTTCATAACTCTGCAAAGTAGAGAATCAAGCAGAAGCTGAGGTTTTTTTCCTACGTGTGAAGAGAACTAAACGGAAATTCAGGAGGTACAATAGACTAGCACTCTTTTCCTGGTTCACTGGAAGGAATCCTCAAATTAAGGGGATAGACATTTGGGAGATGGGTTGGGAGCAGTGGTCAGAACACATCTGCCTAGAACCTGGTTATCTACTTTGTACACTATACTTTCCAGAAGGCTGAGGCACCCACCCCAAGAGGAGGTCAGCAGGACAGAAGCATCAGTAAGAGAGAGCATCCCTCTTACCTGCTTCTCGAAACTGCTCTTTTGTTTCCACCACTGGAAAGTTACCAGTTGGTTCTTTGCATCTTCTGGTGCTCTCTGAAGTTGGGCAGTAGTTAGAGGAAGAAGTGTTGTGCTTCTGGGTTTTCCACCATCTCGTCAAACCCAGAAGCACAAGCTCCAAAAGAGTAAACAGGAGACAGAACCCACTGACCCCAAACATGGTCTTCAGGAACACGGTCTTCTCAGAGGGGCGGGACAGATTACAGGTTATACTACCCAGGCAAGGCTCTCGACGACATGCAAAGGAGCTGGGCACCTGAAAACCATACAGATGATACTGCCCTCCCAGGGCTGCCCCTTCCAGGGCCAGTCGAGCCCCAAGCTGTGCCGCGTAGGCCCAGAACAGCAGAGGGCTTTGAGCCCGTGGGGCATCTCTGCTGCTCTGCTCTTCATGGGGCAGGGTCTCCTCCTCCTTCTTCACCTTTTCCGATTCTTCCCAGTGCCAGATCACATGATACAGGATGAAACCCATGTAGAGGGCGCTGGGAACAACCACCAACATGACCTGCAAGGTCCAGAAGCGCAGGGGGGAGAGAGGATGGAGGGCGTCAAAGCAGGCGGCCTTGCAGCCAGCCTGCTGGGTGTGGCACACGAATTCACTCTGTTCGTCGCCGTAGATGCCAGGCCCACTGGCAGCCAGCAGCACGAGGCGGAATCCCAGGAGCACAGGAAGCAGGAGGCGCCCCACTGGGGTGGAGTACCTGGCCTCCTCAGCCAGCAGCCGCCACAGCAACCTGCCGCACATGCTGCTGCGGAGAGAAGACGGGGATCAGTGCGTGTGTGTTGTTCATTGTCCTGTAGGGGGAGCTCCAGTCCACCCTATCTCTCCTAGTCCAAGGATGGGGCGGCAAGCCCCCCCCCCCCCGCTTTTTTTTTTCTTTTTAGGGACAGGCCCGAGTAGAGTAGAGTGATACGACCTCATAGCTCACAGCAACCTCAGACTCTTGGACTCCAGCGATCCTCTTACCTCAACCTCCGGAGTAGCTGGGACTAAGGCAGTCGCTAAAGCGCCGGCTGTTTTGGGGGGTTTTTTTTAGAGACGGGGTCTCGCTATTGCTCAGGCTAGTCTCACACTTCTGAAGGCAAGCAATCCACCCACCTCAGCCTCCTGGAATGCTAAGATTACAGGTATAAACCACCGCGTCCAGCCTGAGGCAAGCCTTTTTACTCCTCTCCAAGATCTGGTTGATCAAATACCAAGACTGTATCTATTTACTAGTTAATGAAATCATCTACGTAAAATAATAATAGTGGAAATAGTAGAGATTCAGTTTAGGTTAGTGTAGGGACAGACAAAGATGTTTGTGCTTTCTCGCCCGTGGATTTGGGTGTGGGACAAGATAAAGCTGTCTGGGCTTTCTCCAGCATGGCCTTGCCGAAAAGCACCAAGTGTTCCTGGATAGCCATACTGTATACAGTGACATCAGCTCATGTAGCTGTTGCTTGGCATGTTACCACTTTTGTTCCCCTGGGTATAAAGGCAAACAGGGCCTTCCCCTTGTGCAAATGGCAGAACATAGACCGTGGATGATCTATGTACCTCAGCTCCATAGCCACCAGGAACTTGATAAGGGCAGACCTCCCATATAGCTCGCCAGCCTCTGAGCTGAATACAGCATGTTGCTCTTGCCCTCCCCTTGTGCAGATGGCAGAACATAGATTGTGGATGATCTATATACCTCAGCTCCACAGCCACCAGGAACTTGATAAGGGCAGACCTCCCATATAGCTCACCAGCCTCTGAGCTGAATACAGCATGTTGTTCTTGCCCTCCATGCCTGAGTCTCTCTCTGGTCTGTTGGAATTAGAACACTGGTACTACAGAGAGTTACAAGGGAATGGGATGGAATGAACAGGGCAAGTATCAAGACTTTAGTCTAAGGTTCTTGTAAGGCCTTACTAGGATAGGAAAAAGAGAATATTTTCAAGGTAAGCTAGCAGAATTTACCAGAATTAAATGCCATAGGATTCTGGGCCAAAGCCAGAGGTGATTGGACAGAAATTGAAAATCTAACTCCTGTTTACCATTGTTCTCTGGACATACATCTCCCTCATAGTAAAAGATGACCACAGTCAGGAAAGGCTTCAGAAATTCCTCAGTTACCCAGACAAAATGCCATCATGCTACAAAGCCCAAGTATATCATCTTCACCTTTGTCCCAATCAATAGCCTTCTCCAATACCCAGATGCTCTTTCAAATGGTCCCCATTTAGCACAAACACACACACACCTGGTTCCTCTCACTCTCAGGAAACCATGCAGTGCGGTCTGAATGTTGGTGTCTTCCCAAAATTCATATGTTGAACCAAATACAGTCATTCCCCCCTTATCATCAGTTTCATTTTCCATAGTTTCAGTTGTCCATGGTCAACCACAGTTCAAAATATTAAATGGAAAATTACAAAAATAAATAATTCATAAATTTTAAATTATGCGCCTTTCTGAGTTGGTGATAAAATCTCATGCCATCCCTCTCCATCTCTCCCAGGATGTAAATAATCACTTTGTCCAGAATATCTGCACTGTATATGCTCCCCACCTGTTAGTCACTTAGCAGCTGTCTGGGTTTTCAGATCTACTGCCACACTATCACAGTGCTTGCATTCAAGTAACCTTCATTTTATTTAATAATGGACTCAAAGCACAAAAGTAATGATGCTGACATACTGTTACATTTATTTGATTTTATGATTAGTTATAATAATAACATTTATATTTTATTTATAAACTATTTTAAGTCACATATAAAGCAGCAGTTCTCAACCGTGGGTCATGACCCCTTTGGACTGTATTAAAGGTTCTCAGCATTAGGAAGGTTGAGAACCACTGATATAAAGGAAAAGACATACAGGGTTTAGTACTATCCATGGTTTCAGGCATCCACTGGAGGTGCTGGAATGTATCCCCCACAGATAACAGGGAACTGATGTACCCAATGTGAGAGCATTAAGAGGGGGGCTTTTAGGGGACTAATGTCTATAGGCAAAAGGCCTATATGCCTCTGGCCAAAAAAGCTGTGTGAAAGAGAGCAGCAAAAAGACTTTGTGCAGGCAGACTCCTGGGAAATGGAGGCAGAATCCCATATGGCCAGGTTGGTTGCAGACCTAAAAACCCCCTGACCTAAGGTCAGCCTGGTTGGTTGCAGGCGTAAGGTTTGCACACAAATTTCTGTATGCCCTAAAAGTTTCTCTATGCATTATTTTAAAGATCAAACAAATGCCTCCAAATAGCAAGGTCAGTAGGACAGACTTTCAAACTATCTCTTTCCTCCATAGCCTCAGGCTTCATCAGATAAGAACAAAAGAAGTAATGGCTAACAACATGTTCTCCATTAAGTTATGTTAAACCGGATTATGTTGAAAGGGTTATGCTTAAAGGTGTATGTTGGGTGGATTATCAGATTACTAGGAAGGAGCTACTTACCAGGCGGGTAGTCACAAGATATTCAAATGGATTAATGAAGTCATTGGTGTCCAATCGCATGTGCAGAGGGATTGTAATGAATATTAATGAGGTCATTGATGTATAGCACACATGTACAAGATTGACTATATAAACCAACAGTAAATAAAGAAAGCTCACCATTTTGCCTGAGCAAGCAAATTGTCACCTTTATTTAAAACACAATTTCAATAAGCGTGCTTATTCTCGGCGACATTGCTTTTCCATGAGACCTAATGGCAAAAATGTCAAAGTCCATTTTGTACTGCTATAGCAGAACACCTAAGACTGGGTAATTTGTAAAGAAAAGAGATTCATTTAGCTCATGGTTCTGCAGGCTATATAAGAAGAATGGCACTGACATCTGCTAAGCTTCTACAAAGGCCTTCCATGCTGTGTCAGAACATGGTAGAGAAGATCAAAGGGGAAGTGGGCACATGTGAAGAGGTATCAAACCTGGCTATGTAATAACCCACTCTTGAGGGAACTAATCCATTCCCAAGAACCAACCCAGTCTCACAAGAGCAAGAACTCACACCATAATAATGGTACTAAGCCATTCATAAGGAATCCTCCCCCACAACTGAAACACCTCCCACTAGGTCCTACTTTGAAATACCACCACCATGCTGGGAATTAAATTTTAACATGAGATTTGGCAGGGACAAACAAACAATATCCAAACCATGACAGAAGGCCCTTAGGTCCTATCCTGAAGGGGATAAGATCCCTTTCACCATGTGAGGACACACAGATGTCACAATCTCTGAAGAACAGTCCCTCACCAGACACCCTGATCTTGGACTTCCCAGACTCTGGAACTATGAGAAATAAGTTTCTGTTGTGTATAAATTACCCAGTCTAAAGTATTTTGTTACAGCATGCCAGACAGACACCAGGCAAACCTCTTATTCCACAGAGAATATAGAGACTCTTTGATATGAGCTCCCACAGCTACTCTTGTCTTCATATCTTCTCCAACATCTTAGAGAAAGAGGCAGACTTACACTCGTCCAAAGCTTTCCCTTTCCAATCTGTGTCTTTGGGTCTCTCCTTTCCTGCTTCTTTGAAGATTTGATGCCCCCAATTATCTTCCCTGTAATTCAGACTCCCCTTTGTTTCCTCTCTATGAATTGATTAGTTATCTCCCTTTAACTCTGCTAATTAACAACCTGGGTTTCTAAGGTAACGTGGCAACAAATCAGACATGCCTAGTTTGTCTCACATCAGCTTCCCAATTATAATACACAGAAATATTCACACAACAATTTTAAATGGGCATTAGTGTTATAACCTATACATAAGAACAAGCCGTATATCAAAGGTTAGACAGAATAGTCATTTCTGTGCAGAGAAATGGATTGAGATGCTTCCAAGAGACTGTTCTAAGAGTCTCAGTTAACCAGAGAAATATGTCACTATCCACCAGGAGACTATATTTCAGTCACTCAGAGTCAGACTTTGAACCCCTGCCTGCCCCTTAGTTCCTGTCTTTCTACCTCCTGTGAAAACTCAGAGGTATATTATTAGGCCACTAAAAATTATTTTCCATAAAATTGGGTTATGCCTATAATACTAGCACTCTGGGAGGCTGAGGCAGGAGGAGTGCTTGAGTCCAGGTATTTGAGAACAGCTGGGGTAATGGCGAGACCCTATTTCTACAAAAAATTTTAAAATTAAGCGGGGCATGCTGGCCCACATCTGTATTCCCAGCTAAGCTACTCAGGAAGCTGAGATGGGAAGATCATTTGTGCCCAGGAGTTTGAGGTTGCAGTGAGCCATCACACCACTGCACTCCAGCATGGGTGGCAAAACGAAAACCCCTGTTGTAAAGAAGTTAAGGGCAGCGCCTGTGGCTTAAAGGAGTAGGGTGCTGGCCCCATATACTGGAGGTGGTAAGTTCAAGGTTCAAACCCAGCCCCAGCCAAAAACTGCAAAAAAAAAAAGGGAGATTAAAATTTTTTGAAGAAATATATTTTCAGTCTCTAGAAAGATGCACAATTGGTCTCCTGATTAAAGATGGCAGATTGAAGATAAAGATTTCTCTTATCACTCCCAAGACTCTTCAAAAGGGAGAGTGAATGGATTTTTTAAACACATGATAAACCCATTTCAAATAGGGTAGGAGAGAGACACAATCACTAACACTTAAAATCCACCTTAAAGGTAATAAGACCAATTCTAAAGAAAATCAAATTGGGGTATTGGAAAACATACATGAAGAATACTTCTAGAATTCAGAAGAAGAAAATGAATAATTTAAAATAATATTTTCCTAAATTGAAAATCAAGATAATAATAAAACAAAATCACTATCAGGGAAGAGAAAGCATTTCATGAAGTGCCTGAAGAAAAAAGTAGTTTTTCAATAAATATTTGGCTAAGTTTTGTTTGGGGAAATACTGAACTCCACAGAGGGCCACAGGAAGGTTCACTCCGATACTGGTATCAGGTTTTTCAACCTTGCATTATAGATATCTGGAGGCCCATAATTCTTTGTTGGGGGGGGTCTATTCTGTGCATTACAGAGTGGTTTAGCAGCACTTCTGGTCTCTATGCACCAAATGCCAGCAACACACCTCTCTCCTCCTACCTACATTATTACAACCAAGACTGTCTCCAGACATTACTAAATGTCCCCTGGAGAGCAAATTCCACCCTAGTTACAAAGTGCTACATCAGGGTCACACTGGGTCATCAGTTCTCCACTTGTGGCCTCAGTCACCAGCTCTGCAGAGCAAGATGTCTCTACCAGAGCATCTCAAAGGGCTTTTTTAGCCTTCTCCACCACAGAGCTCACCACAGAGCTTTGGGGGGTTGGAAAGGACAGAGGGACAACAGCAGGACAAAAGGACTGTCTGAGGACCCCTTGGTTTAGAGCTCCACTGAATAATCCTAAACACACTTCCTTGTGGTTCACCTACGGCTGCTATCACCAAAATAATGCTTATTCCATACGCATTCATCTGGGGCCTCCTGGAGTATACAGACAAATTCATCTCCACCTCCCCAAGTCTGCAAACCAAAAGGAGCTTTCTGTACAATGGCTTCATCCCCCTTCATCCTCTCCCTTCCTGGGACCCTGTAGTCTCCTAAGTGAGATCCAGTTGTCCCCCGCCCCACCTGTTGTCTCCTTCTCTAAGACGCACATCCTCTTCCCTTGAACAAGTGTTCAACTTTTACCCTCAAGCCAAATTTAAGGACCCACAGAGTTGAGATAGAAGAAAGGGGAGATGCTACCAAAGATGCCAGCTCAGCATTGTTGACAAAGCTCAGCTTAAAGGACACTCCTGTTTCTAAGAATGGAGAAACAATTTGCAAATAAATTTTAAAGTTAGCAGGATCTCGGTCCTGTCAAGATTTTATTCAGCCAAGTAGTAACTATGAGTTCCAAAGTTGGGAGAGGAAGAAGGGCTTGAAAGACTTGTCAAATATTCTCACAGATTTTTTGAAATTCCATTATGACTTTGATAAGAACTTTGCTAAGCATCTCTTATTGTTTTGGAGGGGGAAAAACGTGGGATTCTGGTGGTAGAATCCATCTCAAGGAATTAAGATGTGAGGAAGGGAATGTCCAGTGTAGAAAGCAGGGCCCCGGAGGTTCAAATCTAGGCTCATAACCGCATCTCACCCCACTCAGACTGGAAAACATTCTAGGGGCTTTTATTCAGTGTGGCCATGGAGCAGCAATACCAGCATGACCAGGAATGCAGAATCTCAGGCCACACATCCCAGGGTTGCAAAATATCTGAATTTTAATAATATCCTCGGGTGATCTGGGTGTACATCAGAGTTGCAGAAGCCTCTCAAGAGCCCAGGGCAGCCCTCACCACCACTACCAGCAGGCCCTGAGTCAGCCCCACCACTCTCTGGCCCTGGACTCACCTGGTAGCTTTGAGCAGAAGCACCCACAACCAAGGAGGGAAGCAGAAAGAAGATTCTTCAGACTGGAGCCCGTGGATCCCACTCTCCCCTGGCCCTGCCTCCCATGTGCCCACTTCTTCCACCTCCCCTTTTCATTCCTGGCAGCCTTCCTAAAGGGGGAAAGAATGGCAGCTGGGGGCAGCAGCAGGCCTGCTGTTGAGCGCTGCAAAACAACTCTCTGTTGTTAAGAGTGAGGGATGTTTTCTAAGTGAACTGAAACAGGGATTTTCAGACCATCTGAAAGAGCAGTTATGGCTTCAGCAGTTTCCAACATTGGGACTTGAACAAAACAGATGGAAATTCCATGAGTTTGAATCTCTGCTAACTACCCCCACACTCTCCCTGCCGAAGTACCCAAAGCACAAGTTTACCCACAGAAGAGTGTGCCCCACATGTACGTAAAGGAGTATACAAGTATGTATTTGCATATTTATAGGTGCTGGCTTCCTTTCCTCAGGCAGCCCTCATCTCATGGTGGCCTGGATGTCCTCTCCCCTTGTCTAGGAGAAATAGCGCAGGCTCCCCTCACAGCATGGAGGGAATCTGCACCATGTGCCCTCAGCAATCCAGGGAGCCAAACCCCACCCAGCAAGCCCCTTTGAGAACTGCAACACTGCCCACCAACCCATTCCTACCTCCATGGCCAGAGCCAGCATCCTCCAGAGATGTGAGTGAAAAGGTGAAGGGGAAAGGCAGGCGAGCAGGTGACTGGGTGAGGGAATGTGGAGGGGCTGATCTGCCTTGTTACCTGAGGCAATTCCTGGGTCAACACTGGACTCTTCATGGAGGAGGAGATGCTAGATGGAATCTTGGTGCCAGAAACTTGGCAGCCCTGGCTCAGACACAGGGTTCAGGCCCAATACTTCTCTCTGTTTCTGAGCACAACTGCTTCCTGGACACAAAAGCATCCTCATAACCCAGGACTGAATCAGCATCCACCACCCAAAATCCTATTCCCTGATGGCCTTTTTTCCCCCTAGATCCTGTCCAGGACCCTTGTTTCCTTCTTGTTCTCCAAAGTATCTGCTGCCAGCAATCAGCTCTGCAGAACCAGTGGTCCCTGCAGGGGGTGAGATGTCCAGTGCTTTCCATGTGTTCACAGATGGGGGTCTTAAGAATATTTCCTAGTAGCAGAGGTCTCCACTGCTTCATAAGGGTGGCTATCCTTAGTGGTCCTGGCAAGCTTCACATCTTTCCTATGGTTCCCAGGGCAGCATGCAGGACATCCTAAGAGAAAAGACCATCCAAAGGGAAATTGTATTGGCATCACCCCCATCTAAAGCAGAGAAAAAAAAAAAAAGAAAAATACAAAATATCACATAAGAAGAGCATCTTACTAAAATTATATTATATTGAGAGCTTACGCAAATTATAAAATAGCTCTAAGTGTACCAAGATATAAACTTGGCAAGTACACAAAGAGACAATTCATAGAAAAGGTAATTTAAAGCCTATACATACTCAGTCTAGGTAGGAATCAAAGAAATAGTCAGAGACTATTACCAATGATCTAACATCCATTCTTCCTAAGGAAACCCTGATTTTATTAATGTGCCTGGTTAAAAGACAATATTTCCAAGCACTCATTACAGTTAGGGGTGACAAATGAAAGGTAAGTAAAATTGTTTAGCAGAACTTCCAGAAAACACATCTTAGACTATAGCCTTGGGGATGAAAGCCACCTTTGAAGAATCCTGTCACCAGCTCTGAACTGCTTATCTCTGAACTTATATGAGAGAGAAATAGGCTTACAGTTAGTCTTAAATCATTGAAATGTCTTATCTATTACTAAAAGCTTAAGGCAATCAATTTCTTTTTCTTTTTTTTTTTTTTTTTTTTTTTTTGGTGTTTTCCACATCAACACTTTTTTATGTTCAAAACTACTCGAAGAAGTAAATGTTATCTTTTCAAAGATGAGGAAACGAGACTCTTGAGGTTACCTATAATGAACAAACCATACAGTAAGAGTCATAGCCAACATTAGAATCCAAATGTTACTTGAAAGCCCTTTTAAACTTTAAAAAAATTCCTCCATGACAGATGTAATTCCTGCTTATGAAAGAATTATTTGGAAAAGGAGAAGGAAAGGAGAAAATGAATTCATGATCCTGACTCCCAGTGGTGCTACGTCAACATTTAGGTACACTCTTTCCAGTCTTCCTGCTGCGTATATGTTTTAATGCACGAACACACAGCATATCAAAATGGATGTATTGATATTTTAAAAATTAGCATCCTTTTTTTTTTGCAGTTTTTGGCCAGGGCCGGGATTGAACCCACCACCTCCAATATATGGGGCCAGCACCCTACTCCTTTGAACCACAGGTGCCACCTAAAACTTAACATCTTTTAATTTTTTTTTTTTTGAGACAGAGTCTCACTATGTCATCCTTGGTAGAGTGTTGTGGCATCACAGCTCACAGCAACTTCAAACTCTTGGGCTTAAGCCATTCTTTTGCCTCAGCCTCCCAAGTAGCCAGGACTACAGGTGCTTGCCACAACACCTG
The DNA here is from genome assembly GCA_963574575.1 of Galagoides demidoff. Classification (NCBI taxonomy): domain Eukaryota; kingdom Metazoa; phylum Chordata; class Mammalia; order Primates; family Galagidae; genus Galagoides; species Galagoides demidoff. Next base: position 27,453 of record CAUYQV010024153.1, on the reverse strand, counting down.
GCTATTTTTTTGTTGTTGCAGTTGTCATTGTTGTTTAGCTGGCCTGAGTCAGGCTCGAACCCACCAGCATCTGTGCATGTGGCTGGCACCGTAACCACTGTGCTATGGGCACCAAGCCAACATCTTTTAATTTTCAAAAGAAAACATATGTTAAAGAAAATGTGCAAAATACCGAAAAATATAGAAGGAAACTAAAATCACCTAGAATACCATTAGCCAAAAATAACCATAGTTAATATTTTATATATCCCCTTAATCTTTTTCTTAATTTTCTTTTTATATAGTTTAGTTTATAATGTACAAGTTTTTTTTTTAATGTACAAGATTTTTAAGTATAGTTAACAAAGATTTAAATGGATGATGACAGAGAGGAGGGTCTTGATGACAGCATCTGCCATTCAAATTATTCCATAGATTTTAGAGGCAGAAAATAATCATTTGCATTCTTTTATTTATTCATAAAGCCATTAAAATATCTGTAAGGATTAAAGCCTGTGCTTAATTTCCACTAAGGTGAAGCTTGACAAAAACTATCACTTTGTTTTATTCAAGTGAGTCTAAATCATTTACATAATACTCATACATAAAACTTTCAATGCCACATTAAAGGCCTCCAAGAGAGAAAGATAACAGGTGTAGTCTGATTAAAATTTCAAGTATCTCACAGTGAAAAAGAATGTGCCTTAAACATTGTGCATACTTAAATTTACATAAAATAGGTTTAGTAAGAAAATAAGAAAACTTGTATTACTAAGTTTCAAAGAATTTATTATCAAAACTAAAAACAAAACTTCAGTTGTACAGAAGTAATAAACCCTTAAACCAGCTATCAAGGAAAAGTGGCAATGCAAGTTTACACACAATACTGAAGGCAAGAGTAACGGTGAAGGAGAACGCCAGTTGGAATGTCAATTATATTCATGCAGCTGCCTTCTTGATTTAAACACTCATGACACACTGAATAAAATCATCATATAGGAAATTCACAACACCTTGCTAAGCAGTATCCCCTCTTCCAGAAAGCTGTCTGTGAGAGCCCACAGTTTCACACCAAAGGTGATCTTTTCATTGGTGCTATACCATTTTGCAACTGAATTCACAGCCTGGGGACTCAACCTAAATCCCATTGTTGTCAGGGTCTTTTACAATTCTTGAGGCTCCACTGTTCCACTCCTGTCGCTGTCAAAACTGATGAAGTGGCCCTGTGCCTTGCGTCACACCTATAATCCTGTAATCCTAGCACTGTGGGAGGCCAAGGTGGTGGATTGCCTGAGCTCACAGGTTTGGGACCAGCCTGAGCCAGAGCAAGACCTCATCTCTAAAAATAGCTGGGCATTGTGGTGGGCGCCCATAGTCCCAGCTACTTGAGAAGCAGAGGCAAGAGAACCTGTTGAGCCCAAGAGTTTGAAGTTGCTATGACCTATGATGCCACCACACTCTACCAAGGGTGACAAAATGAGACTCTGTCTCAAAAAAAAGCTGATGAAGTGTTGTCTCCAACCATTCAGTACATACCAGAGTTCTTTAAATTCACTGAAGCCTGTTGTGCCTGACATATCTCTATCCACCATCGAAACCATAAACCCACCAATCTCCAGATTAAAAAGTTTGTATCCTCTTGTGATGCCAGACTATGTCAGACATCTGTGCAGTTCATCAGCATCTGTTTGCCTGTGCTGTCCGTCTACAGCAGCAAAGTAACCATACAGTGGATCCCAGGTTTGTCTGAGAAACTCCAGCCCTCTGGGAGCCCCTACATATCCACCTGGATAGCACCCATCACCCGCGCTGGGGTGCCTGGGGTATGCCATGATGCCAACTGTGTGGCCTCCCCCGAGGCAATTCCTTAAAGTAATATTTTTAACTAGTAATTCCCAAAGTTAGTGAAAACATGATAGAACATGGATATATTTACATATACATACATATAGCCAATTTTAATGCAAATTGGCCCATTCCTTTGATAAACTCCTTTGAAATATCTATCATAAGCCTTAATTATGTTTATATTCATTGAGCCAATTAATGAAGGTCAAAATAGAGATGCTCCGATGTATAATTCCTGTGAATTCTTATAGTCTCTCTTTTCAGGATAGTGATATGTACATATACATACCCACATATGCACATATGTACACACATATCTCCATGTACTTGTGGGTTTAACTTAGCTTTAATATGTCACTGTTTAGATCAAGGATGTCCAACCTGTGGTCCATGGGCTGCATGCAGCCCATGATGGCTATGAATGCATCCCAACACAAAATCACAAACTTGCTTAAAACATTATGAGATGTTTTTTTGATTTCTTTGGTGCAACTTGATTGCGTGGTTCTCAAGTGTGAACTTTGTAGACAACAACATCGTGTCACAATGTCATGTAAAATTAACATACATGCACTCTTGCTATTTTTACATGTGTGGCTTCAGTTTTCCAGCAGTGTGCAGCTTCTACTGTGTTATCTTCCAAGAGCACACAATCAAGTTGACACCATCAGATGTTACATATGCTAGTGGTGACATAGCAAGGCAACAATTATCAATAATGTTTCAACCTACCATTGCAAAATTAGGCATTTTATGTTATTTAGAAGTCAGGTGAGCACTCTTATTTGATTATTAAGGGTACTTCCATACCTCAGCAGCACCTCACACATTGCCTGCCGAGCTTTACAAATGGCCCTCTGCTTCACCCTGCATTGGCAGCTGAGATGTGGAAAGTTTAGCCGGGGCCAGGTTTGAACCCGCCACCCTCAGTATATGGGGCCAGCACCCTACTCACTAAGCCACAGGTGCTGCCCATTTTTTTTTTTTTAATTATTTTTAATAGAGACAGGGCCTCCCTCTTGCTCAGGCTGGTCTTGAATTCCTGAGCTCAGGCAATCCATCCACAAGGGCCTCCCAGAGTGGTAGGATTACAGGCATAAGCCACCTCACCCAGCCTATTTTTCCATTCTTGAAATATTTTACTAAAGAGAATGTTCTTCAGCTCCATTCAGGTAAATACAAAAGATGTAAATACCCCATCTTTTTACAGCTGAATAGTATTCTATGATATACATACACTATAGTTCATTAATCCATTCATGAATTGATAAGCACTTGGGTTGTTTCCACATCTTGGCAATTGTAAATTGAGCTGTGATAAACATTTGAGTGCAAATGGCCTTATGGTAGAATGATTTTTTTTTTCTTCTGAATAGATACCTAGTAATGGGATTGCAGGATCAAATGGAAAGTCCACTTTTAGCTCTTTGAGGATTCTCCATACTTCTTTCCAAAAAGTCTACATTAGTTTCTAATCCCACCAACAGTGTGTAAGTTCCCTTCTCTCCTCACCCTCACTAGCATTTGCAGCTTTTGGATCTTGTAATGTGAGCTATTCTCACTGGGATTAGGTGATATCTCAAGGTAGTTTTGATTGCATTTCTCTGATGTTTAGGGATGATGAGCATTTTTTGTGTGTTTGTGGGCCATTCTTCTGTCTTCCTGGGAGAAGTTTCTGTTCTGGGAAACTAACTGGGTTGTTTGCTCTTTTCTTATTGATTTGTTTATGTTCTCTATAGACTCTGGCTATTAACCCTTTGTCAGACTGATAACATGCAAATATCTTCTCCCATTCTGAAACTTGTCTATTTGCTTTGTTTATTGTGTCCTTAGCTGTGCAGAAGTTTTTAAGCCTGATCAGATCCCATTTACTTATTTTTGTTGTTGTTGCAGTTGCCAATGGAGACTTCTTCATAAAATCTTTCCCCAGGCCTATATCATTAAGAGTTTTTCTCTCACTTTCTTCTCGAGTTTTTATCATTTTGTGTCTTATATTTAAATCTTTTATCCAGCATGACTCATTTTTTCTAGTTTTAGTCTTTTACAGGTAGCAAACCAATTCTCCCAGCACCATTTATTAAATTGGGATTCTTTTTCCCAGTGTATGCTTTTCTTTTGTTTGGTTTATCAAAGATCAGATGGTGATATGAGGTTGGTTTCGTCTCTAGATTCTCTATTCTGTTCCATAGATCTATGTCTCTACTTTTATGCCAGTACCATGCTGTTTTGATCACTATAGACTTGTATGTAGTATAACCTGAAGTCTGATAACATGATGCCTCCAGATTTTTTATTTCTTAGAATTGTGTTGACCATTTGGAGTTTTTTTTCTGGTTCCATGTAAAACAAAGAACTATTTTTCCAAGTTACTCAAAATATGATGTTGGTTAATTCAAAGTATGATGTTGCATTAAATCTGTAGATCACTTTGAGTAGAACAGACATTTTAACAATGTTGATTCTTCCAACCGTAAGCATGGTATGTTGTTCCATTTATTAATGTCTTCTGCTATTTCTTTTCTCAGGGTTTCATAGTTCTCTTTGTGGAGATTCTTCACATAATTTGTTAGGCGTATTCTAAAGTATTTCATTTTCTTTGAAACTACTGTGAAGGGAATTGATTTGACTGTTTGCAAGCAAAGGATTGATTAGATTCTCAGCTTGACTGTTGTTGCCATGTATGAAGTCCACTGATTTGTGGACATTCATTTTGTATCTCAAGATGTTACTGTATTTCTTCATCACTTCCAGGAGTGTCATAATTGAGTCCCTGGGGTTTTCTATAAGATCATATCATCAGCAAAGAGAGAGTGAGTTTGACCTCCTCTGTCCCCATTTGGATCCCTTTAATATCCCTCCCTTGCCTTGATTGCATTGGCTAGGACTTCCAGCACTATCTTGAATAGTAGTGGCAATAGTAGACATCCTTGTCAGGTTCCAGTTCTAAGCAGAAATGCTTTCAGTTTGATCCAGTGTGATCCTGGCCGGGGGTTTGCAGATAACTTCTATCGGTTTAAGAAATGTCCCATCAGGTAGTGCCTGTGGCTCAAACAAGTAGGGTGCCGGCCCCATATACCGGAGGTGGTGGGTTCAAACCCAGCCCTGGCCAAAGAAAAAAAAAAAGAAAGAAATGTCCCATCTATGCCTGTTAAGTCAGAAAAGAAATGTCCCATCTATGCCTTGTCAGAAAAGGATGCTGAATTTTGTTGAATGCTTTTTCTACATCTATTAAAAGGATCATATGGTCTTTGGTTTTTATTCTATTTATGTGGTGAATTACCTTTACAGATTTACATATATAGAACCAATCTTACATCCCTAGGATAAAGCCCACCTGGTCAAGATGTAATAATTATTAATTATTCTAATGTGTAGCTATATTCTATTTGCTAGAATTTTATTAAGCATTTTTGCATCAATATTTATTGGTCTGTAGTTTTCTGGTTTTGCTGGGTCCTTTCCTGGTTTTGGCATCAGGGTGATATTTGCTTCACAGGAGGAGTTGGTGAGGGCTCCTTCCTTCTCAATGTTTTGGAATAGGTTCTGTAATACAAGTACAAGCTCCTCTTTGAAGGTTTGGTAAAATTCTGGTGTGAAACCATCTGGTCCAGAACTTTGTTTTTGTTGTAAGCTTTTTTACTGTTGTTGCAATTTCAATGCTTAATATTGATCTAATTGAAAGTTCTAATTCTTTCTGATTAAGTCGAGGGAGGTGGTGTGATTCAACTTGCCATTTTCATTAGAGGTATTGATGATGAGTATAATGTTATGAAAGAAATGGTTTCTTTAGTGCCATTAAAAGATACAACTAAATCAAGAGATTTATATGAAACAGTAAAAATATGTTAAAGCAATTTTCTTTGTCCATTGTCAACATATCCGATATAGTTATATGGGATTTGTAAAATTAATAGAAGATAATTTTTGCCACCCAAAACTCACATTTGATGAAGACTCTGCATAATACATCAGGAAATTTTATGCACAAGTGCTTTAAAAATGGATAATGTCATGCAAATCATCATCAAGACTAAATTTCATAAGGGCCAAGGGATTGAATCATCATCAATTCCAGGAATTCCTTAAAAGTGTTGATGCTGACTATGACCACATCACTTACTTTTCAGAAGATGACTAAGTCAAGGTCAAATGTTGAAAAAAACAGTCTGCCTGTGGTGTGTCCAAGTGAAGACGTTTCTGAGTCTAGCCTACTGAGTTTGTTGAGATTCTAAATATGTAGGTTAATATTTTCATTAAATTTGAGGCATTTATCTTATGCCTGGAAACACTATTTTCTATTAGCATCTCCATACATTCCTGCATGTCAGGACCCTTTGGCCACCATTTCAATCTTGCTGATCATCATGATAATTATGCCTATCTCCATTCTAATGTTGAAGTGCTTCCTATTAGCTTCCGCTAATGCAGGATCCTATCATCCCTATTGCTAGTAGAGAGCCAGTATGCAACAGTATCTCTTGCCATCAACCTCAGTCTACAAAAGATGTATACTACCGAGCTTTTCATAGCTATTAGAATCCCCCTTTACCAGCACATTCACTATTGCTCAGGTAAAATAAGTGCTCACCAGGACTTCCAAAGCAATGTAGTCTGGTGGTAAACTTTCTAATCTCTTATTACAGATTTATTCACCCATGTACATTTCTCCAGATTTTTGAAATCTTTTTCACAATTTTCCACAAAGGTTCTAAAGTCTTGACTTTGTTAAAGGAAGCTCTTTCATTTTCCAAGTTCCCAAGAGCCACCCCAGCAGCATATTATGTCAATCCCTAAGAATAAACTTACTAGAATATTAAATCCAGTGTCATAGGGTCCTACATTGACCAACTTCCAGATCCCACTTTATATTTTACCTCTTCCTCTGATCAAGAATCTTCAGAATGTACTAGTCTACTTTTCTTGTTCCTGATGACCTGTATTATTCTAGAGCTCCTTTGGTATCAAATACTTAATAAATCTAGCACTTCTCCAACTGGGGCATCATGATATTTGACCCTTGTTATGGGTCTGGTGGCCAAAAGGGGAGGTGGGGACATATCTTGAGGAGAGTCAGCATTTCCTTACTTTGCATTTGTCTAGTTGAAGAATTTTGCAAGGTTATCAAGCAAAGGCAGGACTCTATCTTCCAACAAAAAGAGTTAGCCACTTCTGCAAAACCAAATAGTTCAGAAGAATCTGATGATTCAAGTATCTCAAAGGGCATCTACCTAATATCACCATTCTAAGTAGCAAGGTCTTACTCTTCCCCATTAAGATCCTGATTTGGCACAGGAGACTTTCCTAGGCTGAAAATTCAACCTTCTCTGAAGTTTATACCACTCTTAGAAGTAAGTCCTTAGCTTGATCTGTGGAGCCTCAGGTAACTAAAGATAAGCATCTCTTTAAATACTGTCAAAGAGGCATTCTAACTTTTGTGTTTTGCTTTAAATTGGTTAACTGCCCTGAATCTGGTGGTTTTTTCTCTTCAAGGAATCAGAAGTGCTCATTGATGGCCAACCAATTCCAAAATCCTTATCCTTATAATTTGTTTCGTATCTTTTAAATGCCAGACATGTTGCATGAGATAGTACATCTACTTTCACCTGTATCCTTACAAGTTTATCTCAAGTAAAAATCTTAACCACTGCATTGCCAAAATATGCCAGAGACTATTACTACTTCACCTACCATCAACAGTGCTATCCCCATTGCCAGAAGATTGACAAGTAACCCAGCCCTAGAACTCCATTCTTATATTGTGTTTCCTAGGACCACTCTAGGTACCCAGAGTAAAAACAATGGTAAAAACAAAGAAGGAATTTCTGAGAAAGTGGAAAATAATCAAAAGGAAATCCAAAAACAGTCAAATAAGAGATGAACAGCCATCTATAACATACCCACAGCTAACATCATACTGAATTGTATAAAAGTGAAAGCTTTTCCACTTATACCTGGAACCAGACAAGGATGCCCACTATTAATTGCTATTATTATTCAGCATAGTTCTGGAAGTTTTAGCCAATGAAATCAGGCAGGAGAAGGATACAAAGGGCATCCCAATGGGTGCAGATGAAGTCGAACTCTCCCTTTTTGCTGATTATGTGATGTTATATTTAGAAAATTCCAGACACTCTGCTTGGCACCTGTAGCTCAGCGGTTAGGGCACCAGTCACATACACAGGAGCTGGTGGGTTCAAATCCAGCCTGGGCCTGCCAAACAACAATAAGAACTACAACCAAAAAATAGCTGGGCATTGTGGTGGGAGCCTATAATCCCACCTACTTGGGAGGCTGAGGCAAGAGAATTGCTTAAGCCCAAGAATTTGAGGTTGCTATGAGCTGTGATACCACAGCATTCTACCAAGGGTGACAGAGTGAAACTTTATCTAAAAAAAAAAAAGAAAGAAAAAGAAAAAGAAGAAAACTCTAGAGACTCAACCACAAAGCTCCTGCAAGTCATCAGGAAATACAATAATGTCTCCAGGATATAAAATCAATGTCCACAAATCAGTAGCCTTTGTATATGCCAACAACAGCCAAGTTGAGAAGCAAATAAAGGACACAATTCCCTTCTCAGTAGTTTTAAAGAAAATGAAATACTTAGGAATATACCTAACAAAACAGGTGAAAGATCTTTTCAAAGACAATTATGAAATCTTAAGAAAAGAAATTGCAGAAGATACTAACAAATGCAAGAATATACCATGCTCTTGACTGAGACAAGTCAACATTCAAAATGTCTATTCTACCCAAAGCAATCTACAGAGTCAATGCAATCCCCATTAAAATACCAACATCAAATTTAAAGAATTGGAAAAATAATACTTCATTTTGTATAGAACCAGAAAAAATCCTGTATAGCTACGGTCATTCTTAGTAATAAAAACAAAGTCAGAGGCATCACCCTACCAGACTCAGGCTATATTACAAGTCCACAGTAATCAAAACAGTGTGGTATTGGCACAAAAATAGAGACCTAGACATACGGAACAGAATAGAAAACCAAGAGATGAAACCAATCTCTTGCTATCTGATTTTTAATAAGCAAAAAAAAGCATATAGTGGAGGAAATAATCCCTATTTAATAAATGTACTGGGAAAACTGGACAACCACCTATAAAAGACTGAAACTCAACCCTCACCTGTCACCCCTTACAAAAATTGACTTAAGATGGATAAGAGACTTACATCTAAGACACAAAACAATAAAAAATCTTAGAAGAAAGTGTGACGGAAACTCTTGATGATGTTGGACTGGGGAGTAACCTGGATGGAGGTGGAACATATTCTTCTTAGTAAAGCATCACAGGAATGAAGAAGCAAGAATCCAATGTACTCAATTCTAATATCAAGGCAATAGATGATCTAATACTAGGTGGGGGGCAGGGAAATGAGGGATTAGGGTGAGAGGAGAAAGGAAGGGGATTGGGGTCATGGTGTATGGCACAACTCTTGGGGGCAGGACACAATTACAAGAGGGACTTTATCTAACAACTGCAATCACTGTAACCTAATTCTTTACTAAAGCAAAATAAGAACTTTTCAAATATACAATAGCTGAAAGAATTTATTACCAGTATGAAATAAATAATTTATGCATTATAATAAGTATTAAAGAAAGTCTTTTGAGCTAAAAAAAAATGATACCAGATGAAGTTTTGCATTTACATGAAAGAATAAAAAACACTAGAAATTGTAACTATGGGAATTATAAAGATTATTTTTGTTATTTAAATCTCTTTAAAGATAATTGATTGCTTAAAGCAAAAATATAGCAATGTAGTTTTGGGTTTATAAAATTTACAGAGGTAAGACACATGGTAACAATTACATAGAAGGGGGCTCAGTGCCCGTAGCACAGTGGTTATGGTGCCAGACACATACACTAAGGCTGGCAGGTTCAAACACAGCCCCAGCCAGCTAAGCAACAATGACAACTGCAACAGAAAAAATAGCCAGGAGTTCTGGAGGACACCTGTAGTCCCAGATACTTGGGAGGCTGAGGCAAGAGAATCGCTTAAGTCCAAGAATTTGAGGTTGCCATAGCTGTGACACTACAGCACTCTACCCAGGGTGACATAGTGAGACTCTGTCTGAAAAAAACAATTACACAGAAGGCAAGGGGGAAGAAATGGGAAGGCCAGGTGTAAGGTTCTTATACTGTGGGTGGAGTGGTATAATAGCAATGGAAGGTAGACTGTGGTAAGATAAAGACATAAAATCTAAGCCCTAAAATAATCCAAAAAGGGTTATAGCTAATAAGACAACCACAGAGATAAAAATAGAGCAAGTAGACAGAAAATCCATAAGCATCTAGAAGGCTTGAACAATGCCATTAAGGCATCGTGACCTAGTTAACAATAGAACACTCTACCCAACAACACATTCCTGTCAACAGCACACAAAATATTTACCGAGGTAAAACATATTCTAAATCATAAACAAGTCTTAATACATTTCAAAAGATTTAAGTCATACAGATATGTTTTCTGATCACAATGGAACTCATGATGATGATTTTGTGTGTATATACATGTCAAACCATCACATTTTGCACTTTACTTGAAGGTTTTTATATGATATACTTTAATAAAGCTGTTGTTCTTTAATTCATAAGGAACATGAAAAAACAAGCCTTGTTATCAGAGATATATAAAGAACTACAAATCAATTAACAAAAGATAAACTTAAGAGGAAAAAAATGGTAAAAAAAAAAAAAAAACATGAAAAGTCACTTCACAGAAGAAATCCAAACAGCCAATAAACAAACGAAATATTTCCAGAATGAACTCATCTCCCCCTGCCGAATTGCTTCTCAAAGAGGAGCCCCTATATCAGGTGTGTTCAGCACTTTTTGCTCATGCTGATTGAATCATATTCTTGGAAATAGAGAACTACAACCCCACTCTCTGGGGCTATACAGATTGTCAGTCCAGAGTGACCAAAGTCCTTGTATAAATGTCTCATGTGGGGGTGGAAAGTAAGGAGATGCACAGGGCCTGGGGAATAGGGACATTTTTCAAAGTTGCATAAATTTCTCCTGATTCCTCAATGGCTCCATTTATAAATGTCCAAGCCCTGGGTCAGTGCAGTTATCAAGGGAGGAGGCTAAGCATGGTGCTGGGGGTTTGAAGGAGGGGGTTTGGAGTTCTGCCTATATCTAAGTTTCTGACATGACTCTAAAGCAACAAGACAAATTTCTCTTTCACAATAATTTTCTGAGGACTGGTGCCAGAAAAGAAGCCCCCAAGGGTCAAAGGAGTTCTCATTCCTCTTCTTTATTCTACCAACAATGCCCTCCTTGTATCTCCTCTTCCCACTAGATAAGACCAGCCTCCTCCCACAGCCATCTGTTGATGATATGTGCCAAGGCCTGGGGCAACAGGGCACCAGAGGTGCAGGGATCACCCAAGGGTTCAGTAGAGAGAAACATAGAAACCCAGCATCTATGTACCCCAAGAATGATGGATATTTCTTCTCCCTCCTTCCCTCTTTTACACAGCTGGATGTATCTACCTGGTTTGGGGAAGAGAAAGAGACATAAGGAGAAAGAATTGAGGAAGAGTCAAAAGAAGGAAAGTCCCAGACTAAAAGGAAAAAGAGTTGGATACAAGTGCACTGGGTCTGGGAGAAAAGGGAGCTAAGCTAACACTGGGCCCATCATCATCCAGAAACCTAGAGGAAACAGAACTAAAACTGCAGAGGTTTCAAATCTGTAATATTTACACATAGTCAGCAAATGCATTTATTTCTTACCAGTACGGCAAGGATTCAACTGTGCAGCAAGTTAAATGCAAACAACTGGTGATATGGAGGAAGCATCCTGGTTTTCATTCCATTCTGAACCTTTCTGAATTTTCTAATAAATTCTCCTTCTTCACTTTGTACCATATAAAGACAAGTCATTCTGCCCATGTGGGCATGCTGCCTGGGTGATAACACAATGCTGAGAAGCTGACAGGAAGAAAAGGCTGGACATGAGGAAGAAGAGGGTATCTATTGACCCCAACTACCAGGTCCTTCTTCTTGACTCCGGCTACCCCACACCTCAGAGTCCTCTCTACTTCCACAGGTCCTTATTCTGTGATTTTCTGTATAACAAATTGTCCAGGCCCAGTGAAGCCCTCCCTAAGTCTCAGGCCACTGCCCACTTCAATGACCAGACCTTCTTCTACTATGATTTTGAAGGCAGGAAGGTTGAGCCCCTAAGACACTAAATCCAGGTGATAGAGACTGAGGAAATCTCAATAGCAACGTTGAAAAACATCATGGACTATTCCAAGGACAGAGAAAGCCAATGGACTGGGGGCTACCACTGGAAGGTAAGAACATGCTATTTTCACAAACTCATGGGGTAGTCCCAAGGGAGTGTGAAAAGGGGAGTTAGCAGGAAGAAAACATCAGCATCCTGCATAAGGCACTCTGAGGAACCATCTTCTAATATTGCACTGCATCTGTCACCCTGCCACACAGACTGCCAGATGCAGTGCAACATTAGAAGCTGGTTCCTCAGACCACTGATATAAACCATGGAATAAGAGGTAAAGAGTGGAATCAGAGAACAAAATGTCCAAAGGACAAAGAATCTGGCTCCAAGAGGAGAGCTCAGGTAAGTAGCCTGAGGACTTTCTCCTAAAGAGGAAGGATTAAGGTACAGAGGACAGGGAAAGGGAAGGACATTGGCTGGAACAGAAAAGTCATGGACAGAGTCATGAATAACAGGGACAATCAGTGCTAGGTACTTAGAGGAGATGGGATTTACTGAGTACTATATACTGATTACAAGTTGTCTTACTTAATTCTCACCAAAAAAAAAAAAAAACCTCTATGATAAAGCTGTTATATAATATTCATTTTAATGATGAAGAAATTGAATCACAAAGGAATTAAGGTCACAAATTTAGCGGGTAGTTGTGGCACTTGTGTTCAAACCTGTTTGTAAAAATTGGATCATTAACCATCATACTCACTATATTGGGTCAAATCTTTGTTAGGAGTTACCATTTTCAAATCATCAGAAAGAAGAGGTTGAAACCCTAAGTAAAAGTTACACTGATCCCAGAAAGTGGGGGTTCAGGGAATAGAAAATAATGAAGCATTATTGAAAATAGGTGGGGGAGATGGAGACATGAGGAACTTGGGATGGGGATGATAAAACCAGGATAAAAGATTAGAAGTAATCACTCTACAATCACTTGACAGGGCAAGTGAACTCTTAAATGAAAAGTGGCAAAAAGGCTAAATAAGGTTTAAAATAATTTTTTGTTTACTTTTGGAATACTTTTGAATGGTGTCGTGTCTGGTTGTCCCAGTACTTATAAGAAAACCAAAGGAATAAACTCTTTAAACTGACTTCAAGCAGTGGCAGATCTTATTTTTCTCTTCCAGCCCACTGATGGGCTCCCTCTTGTGGCAAAAGATTCTACTCCCAAGTCTCAAGAAACACCAACCTAGAGTAAACGTTTGTGGCTCTGACCTTATGAAGACATTAAGAGTTTCGTTTTCAAAAACCTTTTTTCCTACTTGGGTTGCAAATTGCACTAGGAATAACTAGAGGCTGTGGGGGCAGGTTGTGCTAGGAAAAAACTAGAGACTAGGAGGGAATTCTTCCCCCCTCCCACTTAGCTCAAAATCCAGTTCCTTGGAGGTTTAAAGGTTAAGCTTAAGGAACGATTCAGGAGGGACTTTGAAAGAGCTTTCCTACAACACAGCTGCTTCGGGGATCCAGGGGGAAGCGAAATACACAGTTAAGGAGACACTCCTTCCCCTGCGTCCGTGTGAGCCCAGCACTGCTCTCAGACCCTGAGCCCTGGGAGCCTTGACCCCTGGACCCCTAGACCGTGGGAGAACAGGGTCCCTGGCAGGGAATCGCTGTGGACAGACAGGTTGTAACACCAAGGATCCAGATCCGAAGGAACAACCGGACGTGGGCACGTGGTGGGCACAGAGAACTCTAGGGTTAGAGAGGTTTCGCAACTTACCCAAGGTCATTCTGTGTGTAACCAACACACAGCTCTCTGCACCCACTCCCACCTCCGCAGAGGCCTCCGGGGTCCCGCGATGAGGTTCCCGACCCTCTCCGACCTCCCCAACAGAGAAAGGCCATTGCGTCCGGATACCCGTCCCCCCGCCCCCCGTGATTGGTCGCCACCTAACGACCACTTTTATGTCATTTCTCCAGTGCTTCAGACCTATCACCATGGGATGGAACTGGCCCCAACACAGTAGTAAGGGCCCGGTGGTCCTGGCCAGTGCTCCTGCAGTGTGTACCCGCTTTGCCAAAATTATGTGCATGTATTCACCGTCACATACAGAGGGTGTCAGAAAATGTATACACATTTTAAGAAAGAAAAAACTTAAAATTGTAATACTCAAGTCACACTTGACTTCTGCAATTACAAGAGATGCAAGATACAATATACAAGATAACAAAACGTTATCAGTATATATAGAGCATTGCCATTTTAATAGTTTTTTCTTTTCTTAAAATGTTTATACATCTCTTGCCCCCCTTCTGTATACAAGAGAAACAGTCTACATTCCAACCCCAATCCCAGCCCTAAACCCATCACCATGGGGTGATTAGCTCAGCACACACCCTTCCTGCAGCAGGAACTCCAGTACAGGCAGGGGAAGGCCTGGGGCTGTCCCCAGAAGCAGGTGCTTGGCAGTGTCTGGAATTAAAATCTAATTTCAGGCCAATAAATTAGCCTTTTGCTGGTTCATGGATGCTGGCAGAAGACAGGATCACTCTGCCTCTCAGACTAACCACTATTGATCATGGCACAGGCAGCAAGCACCCTGAGCACCTGTTGGCCAGAGGTCCCCAGAGTGGCTGAATCCCAGAGGGTGATTCCAGCTGCCCAGGTGGGTGCTATGCGTGCAGTGAGCAGACTTGTTTCAAAGTCAAGGAACCCTGAACTCAGGGAATTCATGTTATTTATAGTGAGTCGACAAGCCTGCTCTTCTTTCAAAGGAGGTCAGTACCTGATCCCTTGGAGTTGCTTGAGGCAAATACTAACTACCTTGAGTAATGGCCTTGGTAAAGGTCAGACAGGGCCTTATATTCTTGACATGTTCACCAAGAGCATGGGATTCTACAGGAAATCTCAAGTCCCATGGTGGATTGCCTCTCCCAATGGCATCCTCCTCAATCCTTCCCACCTGCTTTTGTGCTGGATCAACCAGTTGGGGTGGGGAAAGGGATTTGTAAGCTGAGTGTTTTCATTGATTGGAACAGGATTGTGTCCAAACCATACTAGTACCCTGATCTTTAATGACTTGTGGACATGGACTCAGGATGAGTTCAGGATTGTAGGCTACTGATAGGCCACTTCCACACCACTCTGTGCTTGCTTGGGGCTGGAGTCTGGCCTGTGAGTGTCACCTGGAACCAACAGCACCTAGGGAGGTGGGGTGGAGGCTGGTGATGTCTATCTACCCTGGCCCCAGGTTCCATGCCATGTGTCAGATGTGGCCAAAGGGGAGGAAGTGCACCTATGCCCCAACTGGGCTTTCCAAATAGAAGTGGCCACAGACTGGGTAATCACAGGGCCACGTCCTCAGTGGCCAACGTCAACATGGTAACTTGGTATCCTCTTGGTCCAGCATTAAGTGTGAGTATTGAGGGATGAATGGACTGCCCTTCTAGCTGGTCCTAGAAGGCTCCAGGTGCTCCATCAAGTGTGGAGCTGAGCAATGGGTCATTCCCTCTGCCAAAGCTAGGGTGGGAGTGATGGAGGCTGCAACGCTGTTAGGGGACTGAGGAAACAGAAAAATGTGTAGAAGCAAAAGCATGTTGTCCTTGGCAGCTGACATGGTAGCTCAAACTAGCAACGCCCTTCTGTAGTAAATTGGCATGTGAATACTAACATAGTAAAAAGGCAATGCTTGCAAGGGCGCAAGAGCACCCTCAAGAAAACAGCCAAATAGCTTGTGGCATCTGTTGGGGCAGCAAAGACTGCCTACCAGGTCCTCAGTTATAACCCAGGTATATACTGGGTAGGTTCCTGAGATATAACTGAGGCACACAGATGAAGTCCAAGGCCTTCTGTCTACTAATGTAGCATGTGTAAGTCAATAGCAATTTCCTCAAAGGGGAAAAGAAAAAAGACTTCCCATCTTTTGATTAGTATAGAACCCTTAGTTCCTCCCATTTTGCTCCACTGGAGTGGAGAAGAAGTTACCTGATGAGCTCAGAGTGCAATCCAGAGTCTCAGCAGGACCCCTCTTCCTAGTGTGAACCACCCTGCAGGCCCAAGCAGAAGTCTGTATCTAGAAATGGTTCCTGTAACTCTTCCACAACCCTTGATCAAACAGATTACTGGAAGGACTTTTTCTGATGTGATGCAAAACCAAATACAGTTTGTGTAATTCTGATTTTAGAGTGGATAAGCAAAGCTCCACAAACATGACTAAAGTGAATAAAACATTGTGCTGCTGTCATGAATGAGTAACTCTCTTTTAACTCTGCCTGATAACTCTGGGGCATGCACATGACCACCAGCCTGTCTGAACCCCAATAGACCATGACTACAATGGAGTAGTATTTGGTTCCTAAAATGTCTGAACAGAAGAATTCAGACCATTCCACACTCTGAAAGTCAAACTAGCTTAAATGAAGAAATATGTAAATTGATTTTTTTAATAAAATGCATTTTACTCAAAGAATTGAATTATTCCTAAGGGCTTGAATCTGGTATGACAAACAATAATTGAAAATAAAATCTATTCACTATAATTTAAATATGTTGAATTTTAAGTGGAAAATGTCTAGAAATTTGCAATGAAGATGGCACATTGAATACATCTGTCTCATGGCTCAGCGCCTGTGGCTCAATCGGCTAAGGCGCCAGCCACCTACACCTAAGGTGGCGGGTTCGAATCCCCAGCCCGGGCCCACCAAACAACAATGACAGCTGAAACCAAAAAATGGCCGGGCGTTGTGGTGGGCGCCTGTGGTCCCAGCTACTTGGGAGGCAGAGGCAGGAGACTCGCTTGAGCCCGGGAGTTGGAGATTGCTATGAGCTGTGATGCCATGGCACTCTACCCAGGGGTATAGCTTGAGGCTCCATCTCAAAAAAAAAAAAAAAAAAACAATACTTAGGACCTGTTAAAATGTCTTGCTGTTCATAAAGTGATTTCACACACCACATCTTGCCTCCACCACCAAACCATGTGATGTGACACTGGTTCAGATTAGCCACCCCAAGCTCATGGGGCCCTGGGAAAAGGTCCTATGAAAAGAAAGAATGCCTAAGAACATAAAAAAAGGAAAAACAAAAGGTGAGCAGGCAGAGAGAGGAGGAGGGTAGAAGAAAGAGGAATGTGTGGAACAACAGGGAAGGGAATCTCCTCTGTCTGTCTAACATCCTGGAGTCAGGGTCCTCCCCCAAGACGAAACACAAAAAAAAGGCCTTGCTGCTCACTCCCTCTGTGGTCTCATTCAAGATTCTGCAGGTGAGAGGTCTATAAGAGAAAGATTAAAGAGAAATAAAAATAAGGACAAACATTTATAGAGGAGACTTGGAAAAAAAATAGAGAAGTTCAGCTGACCCACCAATATACCATTCTCCTGAAGAGCATTTTGTTTTCAGTAAACTCTCCAAAGATCATCAAACTAAAGTTAATCCAGTGTGATCAACTGTTTTGCAACACACAGCATCAGTGTCTCCATTCAATTCTTTACATGTTTTCCTTTGATTTCTTCTTGAAGACACCAGTGATGAGAGGCTTCGGCATGTTTCACAACCTTTTGGCTCTTCTCAAAATCCTCTGGCAAGAACCCAGCATCATGATGTCATCAAGAAGCAAGTCGAGGCCATGGTACACACGCCCTGTTGTGGCCACATGTGACTCAGTAGGCATTGTGTGGTGTGTTCACGAGTACCCTTCGTGTTCCTTGCACAGTCACCAAAGCAAGCACATTCCCAGAACCAGTCTTCCCTGGGACTTTTCCTTTTCTACACTTGACAGCACTTCAGAGTGAATGTTTTCTTCTATTTCAAAACTCTTCTATAAGAAGTCTAAACAAGTACATTTCCCCCCAAACACCCATTTATCCATCTTTTAACAATACTTCACTAGATATATTTTAGAGAGGTCCTGTGTCACATTCATCATCTGCCTCCAACAGAGGCCACATGCAGGATAATGATTTTAGTTGTTTTCAAGAGTTCTTCATTTATGAAATAGCAATCAAAATGCTAGGTGCTTTGCATAAGAGTTTGGTTCACGTTTTTCTTTTCTAAAGGTGTCTGATGCCTATGAATGAAACTAATGAATTCCTCTGTAGCATGATTAGCAATATTGTGTTTTAGGAAGATGCCTGAGTCCTCCTGTTGCTAATGTTCAGCAGGAGGCTGGATTAAAAGTGGAAGATTCTAGAAAAGGGTTCTCATATTTCCTTCACTTTTTTCCACTACCGTAGTAAAGTAGCCTTTGATTTCTGTTGTTCAATATGGGTTTTTTTTTATTTTTCTTATTGTATTCAAGAATGTATTGGTCTATCTAGAGACCTATAAATATATTTTATTTGTCCGAGTTTGTCACTCTTGGTACCCACTCCCCACTGGACTTTTCAGTGACCTGTGGTGCTAAAATACTTCCAGATTTTCCATAATTTCATCAGGTAACTAATGGCCTGTGCCAGGGAAAGGTAGAGGAGGAAGAAAATAATGTTCTTGATGGTTACACTGCACATATATGTTAAGCTAAACCACGCACTAATTCAATCGTGACTTCCCCATAGAATAAGCTCTAAATATTTTTTCTGGTCCTACAGATCTCCTCACACTTTTACAGTTAGGCAAGACATTTATGATAAACAATAGCTATCCAATATAAGAAATTTTAACTTTGCAAAAGTAAATTTAGGAATTCCGGAATTCCAATATCTCTACATTATCAAAATGTGAAAGCACAGTTAAATGTTTGACATTCAGGTAAATCTACACACGTTCCTTTCAAATAAAAAATAGCATTTTAATCTTAGTTTTACAATTATAAGGTTAGCCTGCAAGGAAGTTGAATTTTATTCTAACTAAAAAAAAAAAATTAGAATAGTTCTTTCTCCTACTCTTACTCCATTTGAGCAATTAGAAACAACATAACTAATTGATAAAGGATTAAATCAATGCTCTTTTTCTGATACCACAAGTTTCACTCACTGTCTGCCATCTACAAGAGGGATAAACCGTGTCCAACAACTTCCCAATCACTGATTTATAAACCATGCTTTCCAGGGATTTCATGTAGTAGAGAAAGGAAAGGTAGGAAGAAAACTGAGAAAATAGCACTATAAACCCTCACCCCTCTTCAAATACAGCACTTCTGCTTATGTCTATTCTATATACATGGCTTCTACATGAAAATGCAGTTAAAAATAGGTCTCCAGTGCAGGAAACAATTAGCAACTGTTTCAGATCAAAAGTTCACCAGGAGAGATAAGGACAGATCACATCAATGCACCTTCTTTCTCTCTCTTCCCAAAACTCTTCTAAATTAACTGTACAAGAATTTTTTAAATTATCTTTAAGGCATAAGTCCATAATAACAGAGAAGACAAGAAAACAAAACATATTTAGGAATCTGGAAAGTAGATGAAAGAGTAAAATAAGACAACGCAGCTCTGAGAGAACTGAGTCCTACCTAAGGAGAAGTCAAGAACAAATCTGGCTTTTACTCAGGATTTGCAGTATCAAATGTCTCCAGAAAAAAAATGAGCTAAAAGTCAGTTTAAGATTCAGATTCCTAAATGACCTTCCCCTTTTGTATACAACCATCACTCCTCCACCCTAGGAAACAACTGAGGTATATTCCCCACAATGGATGTGTATCAAACAGTTGAGACAGGGAAAACAGGCAAATGAGATGAGCAAATGATTTTCTTTCATCTGGCTTTTAGAACGCTGGCACCAAAGTCTTTACCCTCCAGGCAGGAGACAAATATAGTTTTTTTCAAGAATCTAAGCATTCTAAAAAGAAACAACTACAGACCGTGATATTAGGCCTAAGTGGTGGCTCATGCCTATAATCCCAGCACTCTGGGATGACAAGGTGGGCAGATCACCTGTGCTCAGGAGTATAAGACCAGCCTGAGCAAGACTGAGACCACATCTCTATTTAATACAGAAAAACTAGCTGAGTATAGCAATGTACTCCTGTAGTGCTAGCTGCTCAGGGGGCTGAGGAATGAGGATTGCTCAAGCCCTGAAGTTTGAGGTTGCTGTGAGCAATGATACCTTGGTACCGGTGACAGAGTAAGACTCTGTCTCAAAAAAAAAAACAAACAAACAAAAAAAAAAAACGGTGACATCAGAAGTTCTTTAAGTAATTGGCCCAGCCAATCACTCTACAGTGAAGCCCGCGGTTAACAAGTCCCATTATGACTTTAGAATTTCTAATCAGTTCTTCAATCTCTTTCTCAACAGGAGACGACAAGAATCTTGAGACATCTGAGAATAGCAACTGACATGTATGATCAGACCAGAACAAATCGCTACTTGGAGGGAAAAACAATTCAAGGAGAAGCAGCTTTTCTCGAAATAATATCAATGTTCTCAAAGTTAAGAGAATATAATAAAAACATAAACTAACAGGATTCTGTTAAAAGGTTACATTCAAAATCTTTAAAAGAGTTCTTAGGAACTAAAAAGATGATATCTAACATTAGAAACTCAATGGAAGAGCTGGAAGATAAAAATCTAGGAAATATCTTAGAAAATAGAGACAAAGAAAAAAACCTAAGTGAAAAATAAAGGAGGATGCCAGTCTGGGATATTCAATATCCAGATAATAGGAGTTCTAGTACGATGAAAATAATAAATGGAGTGCAGAAAGCCATCAACAAAATAATTGAAGAAAAGTTCCTAGAACCAGAGGACATGAGTTTTCCTACTAAAAATGCTCACCTAGTTTCTGGCCCATATCATAAAATTTTAGAATACTGAGCATGAAGAAAAGACCCTACAAGCTTTTAGAGAGAAAAAACAAAAGGGGATGACACTAAATTTGAAACATTAAGAATTGGAATGATTTTAGACTTTTTGAAAGGAAATTTGGAAGCTAGAAGGCAATGGATCAAGGCCTTCAATATGCTGAATAGAAATTATCTCTAACCTAAAATTCTCTATCTGGATGGTCAAGTGCAAAGGCAAAATAAAGACTTTTCAGTCAAGCAGAGTATCAAAAAATAAGGTTAATTTTCTATGTTCTATGTCCTCTTTTTCTGGGAGCCACTGGAGAATATGCCTCTCCACAGCTAGAGAGAATGCTGTAATAAAGGAAGACACGGATACAGATGACAGGTATGAGCTCTAAGATGAAGGCGAAGCAGAGGAAGCCACCAGGGTGATCACAGAGGAAGATCTCAGGATGGAGGGAGGCGCATCAGGCACAAGGACAAGCCCAGCCTAGGGCAGGACAAGAGACTACAGGAGACTTTCTCAAGCAAAAAAAATTTTTAGAATACCAAATGAAGGACTTGAGAGCAACAAAATCATACAGAATAAGGGAAGTTGTTGTCAAGGTGACAGAAAACAAACATATGTACAGGAAAGAAAAGGAAATTGCAGTGTTTGGGCTTTGAGGGGTCTGGATCTTGGGCAGGTATTATTATGATCATTATTATTATTATTTTGGTCTGGAATGATTGCAGCTTAACACATGGTTTTACCATGAATAGCATCTGCAAAACACTGAAAATTGATTTAACCAACATTATAATAAAACTAATTGAAAAGGGGGCATAAAGAGAGTTTTCTGGGGAGACAAGGGTTGACAAAAACTTAGGGATCATGTTCCATAATGGAAAGTATACCAGAGACAGCAAAGTCAGAAGTAACAATAGAAGTGTATTATTGAGAGACAAAGCCATAAACACACACACACACACCACTCAGCTACCAGAGGTGAAAGTAGTTGGCTTGAGAAAGAGGAATTGTAAAAGGCTGGGAGCAAGATTCTGTTTTTCAAGACAAACCTGGTAGCAATACTTGGCTCTTTAAATGAAATGCATGTATCACTTTGATAAAATCACTTAAGAAAAAATGAAAAAAGGCAAGAAGAAGAGGGCTACAAGCAAAAATAGCCAAATTACGCTTCTTTGGTTTTGTAAATGGCAGGGCCTCTGATAAGCAAGGATTCATTTTCCTCTCGCAATTAAATATTGGACTACTATCCTCTGTAAGCAGGAATTATAATGATCTAATATTACTCATAATTTTATTAAAATTTTCCAAGAATGTGTTTTTCATAATCCTTTGGAGGAAGAAAGGGCAGAAGTCAACATGAGTCATGTTTCTAAAATGGCTTAATCATCTTAATAAAAAAAATTATAATCCAATGTTTCCATTTTCCAAATGATGATTTTTTTTCTTGATTTCTTGATTTTTTTTTTCCTCTCCACTCCCTCTCCCATCTTCAAATATCCTCCACTCAAAATTCATCCATCCCAGCCCTTCCTGGGGCCAAGAGGGATGAGGGGAACATTGATGGTGGCAGATTATGAAATACTCCTTCTTAGGACAGGCCAGAATGTAGTCACCTACATGCCACTCTTCATGGGAAGACAGTGCCAGGCATGGGGTGTGGGGATTAAATAAGAGACAAATTAAGAGGCATCTGCTAACCTCCCAAAATGATGGGAAAACTCACACATTTCCACTTAAACTCAATGGAGAAGAAGGGTTTTTTCCAAAAAATAAAAGCATTCCCAATCTTATATCTCCAGATAGCTCTGCAGAAAATCCCTATCTTTTTATTTGTCTGCATGGGCAGAAGTTAAGGACATAGAAGAGCCTCAACTGTGTAAACCTAGGGAGGGATTTCAGAGTGACCGCAGGAGCACTGGGGAGGTGGAGTGCAGAACCGAAAGGACACAGACACTGGCTGGCAGGTCGGTAGGTTGGAGGACGGTGTCGCTTTTCCTCCATCAGACAATGGGAACAAAAGTAAGAGTAGAAAAAAAAATTAAGTCAGAAGGTGTTAAGTAGTTCTAGAAAAGAAATACACAATCTGAAACTTACATTAATTAAAAAGCTTGTAGCTGACATTCTACTAAACACATTTGCATCTCTTATATTTTTATTTAATCTTATTTAAGAATACCATATGAGCTCCAGATTTTGCTCTGTATTATTAGATTTGCTGTCTATGCCTCTGTGGATTATTTTTTTTCTCAGAAAAACACAGTGAGGGTACTGCAACTCTACCTTTGCTCTGAACAGCGCCACTCCACAGTATTTTCCATAGTGATGGAGCCAGAAGAAACCAGCTTTGTCTCCTTGCCATTTCTCAGTGGTTAAATCTCAAATTTCTAAACCAAATTGCTGCTTTAAATGACTAACAAGTGTTTTCTCTTCCTATAAAATTTCTTATTGACCCCAGGTGGGTGGGTAAATACCCACCTCAGTAAATACCCACAAGCAAGTAAACATCAGAAATTATCAGCAAATGGTGTGACATTCCAAAGACAGCTACGAAAATAAAAAGGTCATCACAGTATTTAACAAGTTTAGATTAATTTAGAGTTGGTTTGTTGCAAAATACACAACATTTAGATTCAGAAGACTTGGACTTGAGTTGTATTTTGCCACTTTTTCGAAGTGTAAGCTAGGATAAATCTCTCCTTCTTTTTCAGCCTTGATGTGTACAAATGCAATCGTGAATACTTGGCAAGATTGGCTATATTTGGTGAGGCAATAAATATAAAGATGTGTGGGTTAAGATATGTATTTTTAAGCCCAATTCTTTTTTATTCAATAAAACAGCACAACACAGGAAAGATAATAGATGCAAAGCAAAAGAAACAAAATGCAAGCCCCATAAAGGTCTGTGTCTAATGTTTTCCTCTTCTGAAGGGAAATTTTCCCACATTTCCATTCCAAAGTCATTTTTTAATTGTCTTTTATATTTCTTATTCACAGATCTCAAATCTTATAAAAGCATCTTTTTTTTTTTTGAGACAGAGCCTCCAGCTATCCCCCTGGGTAGAGTGCTGTGGCATCACAGCTCACAGCAACCTCCAACTCCTGGGCTCAAGCGAGTCTCCCGCCTCAGCCTCCCAAGTAGCTGGGACCACAGGCACCCACCACAACACCCGGCTATTTTCTGGTTGCAGCTGACATTGTTGTTTGGCTGGCCCTGGCTGGACTCGAACCTGCCACCTTAGGTGTATGTGGCTGGCGCCTTAGCCACAGGCGCTGAGCCGAAAAGCATTTTTTTAATGTTTTGGAATCCTCCTTCTCTCTTTCAGAACATTCAGCAGCATCCTGATTCATCTGTGTCTTCCTAATGGGGGTCTTTATTCATGGAGTATCAAAGATCCTCAGCTAAATAAATATCTTCAAAGTCCCTTGCCAGCCTGATATTCCAGGACTCTTTCTTTCCCATTGTCTAAGTCAAACTTCCCTCTTTCCTTTCCATTAGTCTCTCTGGGACAAAGTCTAACTTTGTCACCTCTCAAAAAAATGCCTTCAAAATAGCCGGGTGTTATGGAGGGCACCTGTAGCCCCAGCTACTTGGGAGGCTGAGGCAAGAGAATTGCCTAAGCCCAGGAGTTGGAGGTTGCTGTGAGCTGTGTGACACCACAGCACTTTACCAAGGGTGATAAAGTGAGACTCTGTCTCTACAAAAAAAAAAAAAAAAAAAAAAAAAATGCCTTCAAGCTACTGACAATTTTATTTTATTTTATTTTATTTTTTGAGACGGAGCCTCAAGCTGTACCCCTGGGTAGAGGGCCATGGCGTCACAGCTCACAGCAACCTCCAACTCCTGGGCTCAAGCGAGTCTCCTACCTCAGCCTCCCCATTTTTTGGTTGCAGCCATCATTGTTGTTTGGCAGGCCCAGGCTGGGGATTCAAACCTGCCACCTTAGGTGTATGTGGCTGGCGCCTTAGCCGCTTGAGCCACAGGCGCAGAGCCGCTACTGACAATTTTAAATATGCATAGTTAATATAGCTCCCTAATCAATGAACCTATTGAAACTATTAAAAATAATAGTTTCTGCTTATTTTGCTCCTATTCTAAACCTGGTATTTGTCCAAATAGTGGCATCCCGGCCACATCATTGTCCCACCCATGATTAAACTTCCCAGTGAAAACTGTGGGATAAATTCAGATGAGTAGAACTTGCTGAGAAGGACCTCCTTGGGGGGGTAGGGTGAGATCTTTGAAGTCATGAGTGAGCCACTCCCCTGAGAAGAGTAGGCAAGTGTGATCTTCCTGAAGAGAGGCCATGGCTCTGGGTTTTCCTGGTGAACTGGAAGCTGCTCTGATCCTGGGCTACAGAAGAAACAGAAAGTGAAACAGAGCCATCCTCTGAAAGAGTCACACTCCATACCCCTACCTAAGTGTGAGGTCCCTAGGTAAAAACAACGTACAGATTTATCTTTCTCTGAGGAATTGTTCTAATGTGTGCACAACGTACGTAAGGATACTACTTGCTGCATTGTTTCTATTAAATAATAGAGAAAATCTAGAGGGAAAGAAAACATAAATATCATCATTAATTTATTGGTTCTTAGTGAGGACAGTACCAACCCCCTGGGAAGTATTTGGGAAATTTATGTGGGTGTTTATGATTACCACCATCTTTGGAGTCACTATTGGTATTTATTGGTTGGGGCCAGGATATATCTCACACAATAAAGAATTACGCCCATCCAGCAAGAACCTTGGGCATCCTGCTAAGACTAAAAAAATCTGAGCCAAGGATTTAAGTACACTAGTATATAAACAAAAAGTAATTTTTGCACAATGTGATGACTTTCCTAAGAATGGAACCATCAATTAAACTGAGAGACCCTGGACTTCGTGTGAAGTCTTTGCCATGAGTTGTTGATCATCTCAGAAGTATTATAAAATTGACAGCAATATCACCCACATCATTCTGTTTGGTTGGGGTCTTGGGGCTGTTTTTTTTTCACAAATATTTTTGTTAAATGGATACCTTGTATGATGCTTAAATTGGGACTTTTACTGCACAATGTGCCTGTCACCACAATAGTTTCACCTTGTAGTTAAGTTTTTACCACTTACCCCCTTGTGACCTCTCCCCTCCTTGTTTTTCAATGTCCTTCATATCTCTTTGTGCCAATGTGTGCCCATCATTTAGCTCCTAATTATTAGCGAATACATATGGTGTTTGTTTTTCCATGCCTCAGATATTTCACTTAAAATAATTGTCTCTAATTCCATTTAAGTTGCTGCAAAAGAGAATATTTCATTCCTTTCTTTGGCTGAATGGTGTATATATGCATTTTCTTTATTCATTCATGAATTGAAGGGCACTTAGGTTGGTTCTACGTATTTTCAATTGTGAAATTGTGCTGTGATAAATACTCAAGTACAGATGGCTTTGTGATAAAACAACTTATTTTCCCTTAGGTAGATACCCAGTAGTGGAACTGCTAGATCACATGGTACATCCAAAATTTCTTTGAGGAATCTCCATATTGTTTTCCATAAAGGTTGTACTAATTTGCAATCCCATCAATAGTATATATGTAAGCATTCCTTTCTCTCAGCATCAATGCTAGCATCTAGTGTTTTTTGACTTCTTAATACTGGTCATTCCAACAGGGTAAGACAGTCTATCCTTGAGGTTTTAATTTGCATTTCCCTGATGATTAGTGACATTGAACATTTTTTCTTATGTTTGTTGGTCATTGGTCTATCTTTAAAAAAAAACAAAAAACTTCTGTTCATGTTTTTTCTCACTTTTTAATAGAGTTGTTTGGTTTTTCCTCACTGATTTGTTTGAGTTCTTTATAGATTCTAGATATTAGCCCTTTGTCAGATAAATAGATTATGAATTATAAATAGTGGTGAGTCCTTGATTTGACTCTCAGCTTGACTATCAACAGTATATAAAAATGCTACTGATTTGTGTACTTTAATTTTATAACCTAAGACTTCACTGAATTTACTTTTGGATTCTAAGAGTCTTTTGATGAAGTCTTTAGGGTTTTCTAGATACAAAACCATAGTGTCAACAAACAGAGATAATTTGGCCTCCTCTTTGCTGAATTGAATATTCTTTATTTCTTTCTCTTGCCTGATCGCTATGGCTAAGACTTCTAGTATTATGTTGAATGGAAGTGGTGACAGTGGTTGCCCTTGTCTTTTTCCAGTTCTAGGGAGAATATTTTCAACTTTTCCCCATTCAGGATGATGATTTGATGTTGGCTGTGGGTTTGGAATATACAGTTTTGATAATTTTGAGGTATGTTTCTACTATAGTTGGTTTGTTGAGGACTTTTATCATGAAAGAATGCTAAATTTTAACAAATGTTTTTTCTGCATCTTTTGAGATGATCATATGGTCTTTGTTTTTGCTTTTGTTTATGAGGTGTATCACAATTATTAATTTGCATATGTTGGCCCATCCTTGCATCTCTGGGATGAAATCCACTTGATAATGGCAAATTATTTTTTTGATGAGCCCTTGAGTTCAGTTAGCTAGTATTTTGTTATTTTTGCATCTGTTTATAAGGGATGTTGGTCTGTAGTTTTTATTTTTTGTTGTGTCTTTTCTTGGGCTTTTTTTTTTTTTTGGCCGGGGCTGGGTTTGAACCTGCCACCTCTGGTATATGGGGCCAGCACCCTACTCCTTTGAGCCACAGG
>CAUYQV010024149.1:0-14720 GCA_963574575.1 Galagoides demidoff | reverse complement strand
CAAGAAGAAAATGTTCCAACTCCATTCATGTAAACATGAAAAAGAGGTAAAGACTCCATATTTTTTATGGCTGCATAATATTACAATTGAAGGAACACCAAAAATATATTACTGGGATTTGATCAAACTGAAAAGCTACTGAACAGCCAAGAACACAGTAAGTAAAGCAAACAGTCAACCCTCAGAATGGGAGAAGGTATTTGCAGGTTATGTTTCTAACAAAGGTTTGATAGCTTAGGTAGAATACGCAGAGAACTTAATTAATTAATTAACTTAACTTAATTAATTAATAATAAAAGAATAAGTGATCCCATTTCTATGTGGGAAAGAGACTTGAACAGAAGCATCTCTAAAGAAGACAGGCACATAGCCTACAAACACATGAAAAACTGCTCATCATCCTTAATCATAAAAGAAATGCAAATCAAAACCACTTTGAGATATCATTCACCTCCAGTAAAATTAGCCCACATCACAAAATTCTAAAACTATAGATGTTGGCATGGATGTGGAGAGAAGGGAACACTTCTGCACTGCTGGTGGGAATGCAAGCTAATGCTTTGTTTTTAAAGAGAGCTGAGGCAAAATATTTACATTCTTTAAATCTATATGGTAGGCCCTAGGTGTTACATTCTTTTCATTCACTTTTTTTTTCTTTTTGACACACAGTCTCACTCTGTTGCTTGGGCTAGAATGCTGTGGCATCATCATAGCTTTCTGCAACATCAAACTCCTGGATTCAAGCAATCCTCCTGCCTCAGCCTCCTGAGTAGCTGAGACTACAGGGACCCTCCATGACACCTGGTGATTTTTCTATTTTGGTCAGTGACAGAGTCTTGTTCTTGCTCAGGGTTGTCTCAAACTCCTGAGCTCAAGAAAGTGATCCTCCTTCCTTGGCCTCCCAGAGTGTTAGGATTATAAGCAGGAGCCACTGCACCCAGCAGGCACATTCTTTTCTTTTCTTTTTTATAGCAAAAAACTCTTTACAAGAGAACTTTTGGGGAAGGGAGGAGGGGAGACAAAGTCTGACTATGTTGCCCTCAGTAGAGCAGTAGAGTGCTGTGGCATCCCAGCTCACACCAACTTCCAACTCTTGGGCTTATGGGATTCTCTTGCCTCCCAAATAGCTTGCGAGTACAGGCACCCACCACAACACATGGCTATTTTTTGGTTGCAGTTATCATTGTTGTTTAGCAGGCCCGGGCTAGGCTGGGCACATTCTTTTCTATCCATCTTTGTGCTTGAAATATTTCAGTATTGTGGTTGGCTGCATAATGACACTTCTAAAGATGCTCATGTCCTAAGTCTTGGAACCTGTGAATATGTTAATTTACATCACGAAAAGGGCTTTGTAGATGTGATCAAATTAAGAATGTTGAGATGGGGGAGTTTATCTTGGATTATTTGGGTGTAATTTCTCCTTAATAACGGAAAGAAAATGGAAGGAGAATCAGAGGCAGAAGATAAATAAGGACAGAAGCAGAGGTTCCAGTTATAGGGTCATTACAAAAGTTTTGAGATAACACACAAAAAAATCAAGAAATGTAAAATCCCTGTAGAGGGAAACAAATGAAATCTGAGCAATACAGATAAGCTGACCAAGTGGAGTAAACTTGCACTATGAACCAGAAAGGACACTGTCAACTATGTTTCTTGGAAGTAAAAATAATGGGCCTTTATTGTCTCAAAACTTTTAGGGTAATTTACGTTTACAGGCAGCCTCTAGAAGTTGGAAAGTGCAAGGAAGTGGGTTCCTTTTAGAGCCTTCAGAAGGAATATAGGCCTGTTAACACGTTTTAGACTTCTGGCCTTCAAAACTGTAGGAGAATAAATTTGTGTTGCTTTAAGCCACTAAATTATATTTGGACTTCATTACAGCTGCAATAGGAAACTAATACAGTCATTAAAACTGTGTTATGACCGTGACTAAAAGATAAAGAGTTGATAATAATATTGAAGAATATGCTATTTAGAGAAAAAAAGACATAATCTGAATCATTGCCTCATTCCTTAATCCAAAGTAAATTCCAGATATATTAAAAACAACAAAAAAATGATTTTAAAAAACTATCAGCACAGAAGAAAAAATAGGACATTTAAAAAAATCACCAGGATGTAATAAAGAAAGCTTTTTAACCACCATGCCTTCCTTAATTGCAAGCTAAAAGTTCCTTAGCTGTGGGGGGGAAAAAATAAGATTACTCAAATTGCATGTATAACAAGTAATGTTTATGAATGAAAAAAATCACCACAGACAAAGTCATAAGGTGATCAACTCTGGCAAATAATTTTTGCAACAAATATGAGTAATGGTGTAATCTTCTTGATATGTAAAGAATTCTTACAAAACAATGAAAAATTATCAGCTGCTTAATAGAAAAAATTAGGCAGAGTACATAAGTAGGAAGTTCATAAAGAAATAAAGACAAATAGCTGATAAACAGATGAAAAGATAATCAATGTCAGTCTTAGTAAGACATATTTAAAAAATTAACAGCTAAAAAACATTTATTTTGCATTTCAGATGCTGGCAAATGTTCAGAAAGCTTGCTAATAAGTGGTATATGAGCCAATATAAAGAACCAGTCACTCTTGCACGGTTGGTAAATTCTAACAAGTTTGGAGACCAGTTGGGAGCCCACACGCTCATAGTTGAAAATGTGCGTGATTTCTGACTCAGCAACTCTGTGTTTCCTGATTAGCCTGAATGTAGTAGGACGGTGATTGTCACATTGCTTGTCTCAACAAAACATAGGAGACCACCTGTGGCCCATTATTAGGAGACAGGCAAATAAATTACATTATGCTTGCTTGTGGCTGTGCAAAACAGGAGGTTGATATTTATGAACTGTTATATTTTTAAATCTCCAAATGTTTAAGCAAAATAATCAAGGTGTAGTAAGGCATATATGAACAAACTCCCTTTTGTATAAAAATAGATAATAAATGGAAAATATTATGAAAAGCAATGACAAATATCTATATAGTAAATGAAAAATAAGGCATTCATGTTTGACTGTCAATAGATCATAATACACAGTATTCCACTGTCTGAAGAAGCATTTCCAGAGGCTAAGTTGATCACAATAGTAGTTATTTCTGGGGAAAGAGACTAAAGAAATCTATAAACAAGAAAGACTTGTTTTCCTTTGTATATGCTTTGTGTTCTGATTTTTCTTTCTAAATGCAATATTAATTTTTAATTAAAAGCAGTTCATCAAAGAAACCCATATGGAATAAGGAGTCATTGAGATTTTTTAAGATTAGGAATGAGTCATAGCCTCCCGAAGGCAGATATTATCTGTTATTAAAGCATCCTTTGTCTATCTTCTGTCTAGGAACTATGACTGCTTCTGCTATCTACGCACAGAAATTAGTACATTCATCTGATCTCAAATGGCAAAACCACGCACACACACTCATATATGGCAAAAAAAAAAAAAAAAAAGCAAAAAAGCATATCAAAACTTTTATTTGTTTTTGTTTATTTTCCCTATCAAAAAAAAATTAGTGAGGTGATTGTCTCTGGTAAGTGCTTGAGTAATTATTATTTTTCTTTATATTTTCATTTTGTCATTTTTTATAATTAGCTTTTATTACTTTTGTAAAAAGAGAATACAGTTTTCGGATTTCCTGATATACTTTTTATATATGTGTATATAAATAATGGCATATATATAATAACCTGTTCTATGTGAAAAATATATAAAAAATGTATAAAGCAAAAGCATGAGAAGTCTTAATAGTATATAGCTTTCTCTTTGAAAAATTTTCTCCATTTTTCTATTATTCAAGTTTTTTCTGTGATGAGAATTAGTGTTTTCTTTTCTTCTTTTTAAATTAAATCATAGCTGTGTACATTAATGCAATCACAGGGTACAATGTGCTGGTTTTATATACAGTTCGAAATGCTTTCATCAAACATAGCCTTCATGGCATTTTCTTAGTTATTGTGTTAAGACATTTATATTCTACACCTAGTAAATGTCACATGTACCCTTGTAAGATGCACCATAATGTGGTCCCACCAAGTACTCTCCCTCCACCCATCCTCCCCACTCCCCTCCCCTCCCTTTCCCCTTAGATTTTAAATGCTAGGTATAAAAATGGGAAAATCTCTTTTTGTTTTAGATAAGAATTTTCAGATTCTTTCCTTTCTGCAATTAAAGTAAATGAAAACTCTTTCCTATTTGGTAGAATCATTTTTTCAGAAAGGACAAGAAACGTATGTTAAGTAAATAGATAACTTTTGCAAATTTCTTATAGGGAAATAGTCATTGGAAATAAAATCCAAAAAATAATCTACTTTAAGGAGCACCTTTCCACTCTGAGCAATGGGTGGGTGGGGGGAGCAATGTTAGAGGGTTTTCTGCACCATGCCTTTCTGTTAATTGTAATTAAATACATGATTTGCTAAACACCTAAAGAAAAGAGCACAGAACATCAGTTGTCTCTAATAGAAATCCAAGTCTTCTTCTTTAATTTTATTTATTTATTTATTATCTGAGATAGAGTCTTGCTATCACCCTGGGTGAGTATCCTGGCACCAGCATAGCTCACAGCAACCTCAAACTCCTGGGCTCAAGCAATCCTCTTGCCTCAGCCTCCTGAGTAGCTGGGGCTACAAGTGCCTGCCATGACACCTGCTATTTTTTTCTATTTTTAGTAGAGACAGGGTCTCGCTCTTGCTCAGGCTGGTCTCAAACTCATGAGTTCAAGCAATCCACCTGCCTGAGTTTCCAGAATGCTAGGATTAGAGGTGTGAGCTACTGCACTCTGCAAAGCCAAACCTTCTGGATTCTCATGGGAAATGATCCCAAAGAAAGGTCTAAAAGGACATAGAGTGGGTGGGAGAGAAAGCAAGTTTAGTTGTTCTAAACCCAAATGATGGGAAGAACAGTACTGATTTCATATTTTTGAGATGGGGGAAAGAGAGAGAGAGACCATAGTTAGACAAAGCATAATGCAATGAGAGTTAAGATACGGGAGAAGATGCTAACCTATACTCAGATGTGTGTATTTCTCTAAGCTTGGTTTAGCAGCATATCTGCGAAGTGACATCACGTTTAAGGTGCTTTACAAACATCAGTGTTTTTGTGGAAAGTGCTGCCAACGCAGCATCACTGCAGGTTTGTTCAGAACCACATTAACATTTGTTGATTTTCCCAACTTCACTGACTCACTTGTCAACCACATGAATATTGTATCCAAATGAGAACAGAGGAAAAGGCACAAGCACAGACAAAACAGAGGCTCTAGAAGGCATTTGAAATTTTATGAAAATTCATATCTTCATAGAAAATGGGGCAGATTTTGGGCAAATATATTTTTTACTATGCAAAATGGAAAAGAACAAAGAGTAATGTAACAAGGACTTATGAGATCCCAAATGCTCAAAGTCAATGTGTCAACAGTTTGTCATATTTGCTTCATGTTATTACTTTTAAGAAATAAAGTATTATAAATAAAGTGGAGGCACACATTGTACTCCTCTCCTGCACAATCCTTCCTGCAACAGACATAACCACTCTCCTCATGGAAGTACACGGTAACCACTCTCCTCATGGAAGTACACGTCCATAAATACTAGGATACTACTATTGTGCATGAATTATTTTATTTTGAGACAGTGTCTCACTTTGTCACCCCTGGTAGAATGCCAGGCATCATAGCTCACAGCAACCTCAAACTCTTGGGCTCAAGTGATCCTCTTGCCTCAGCCTCCCAAGTAGCTGTGACTACAGGTGCCCACCACAATGCCTGGCTATTTTTTGAGACGGAGTCTCACTCTTGCTCAAGCTGGTCTCTAACGGGTGAGCTCAGGCAATCCACTGGCCTCAGCCTCCCAGAATGCTAGGATTACAGGCATGAACCACTGTGCCTGGCAATTTTAAATATCTATAAGAATGTCATCTTGTATTTGTCCTCCAACAAACTGGTTTCTTCATCTCACTCTGTGTTTGCCAGGTCATGAATATTTGGCTCATTGATTTCAGCATTTTCAAAGCATTCTGTGAATATAACACGATTTACCAATTCTTCCAGTGATGGAAGACCCTATTAGGGTCTTCCCACTGCTTTGTTTTAACAAATAACTATGCCATGAATACTGTTTCACACATCTTCAGATGTACCTGCTCTGAAGTTTCTCAGTAAAATTCTCAGCCTCAGGAATTGTTACTGGGTGCAAACTGGATGTTGTCTTTCTAGACATTGCCAAATTGTCCTTCAAAGTAGTTTTACAAATTTGTGAAGTACCTTCTTCAGTAAGGGATGAGGGTTTACATTTTCCCACATTCTTATCAGTTTAGAATTTTACACTTTTAATTTTTGCTATTGAATTGGTAGTGAAATTGTACATCGCTTTTGGTTGTTTCAGCTTTCATTTTCCTGTTTAAAAGAAACATTAGCATTTTGTTTATGTTTGTCTGCTATCAAGTTTCCTCTTCATGTTAAATGTCCTTTTTTTATTATTTGTACTTTATATTAATGTGTGGAATTGAAAAAATATTTCCTGAGCATCATTTGTTAGGTACATGGGTTGCAATGTAAATTTTTTTCACATTGTATTTTTTTTGTCTATTGTCATATGGAAATATTTTCATTTAAGTTTAATCAAACCTGTAAAATGTGTCCTTTTATGGTTTATATTATTTTCTCTCAGTTAGAAATCTTGCCCTACCTTAAATCACAATGATACTGTCTTACATTTCTTTCTAAAAGTTTTGTAGTTTAGATTTTTCTTATTTGTTGACCTATCCAACTAAAATTTAATTTTGTGGATAGCGTGAAATTAGGCAACTAATTTCATTGTCTTACTTATTAATAGCCATTTTTTGGGTGTACTTTTATTGAATAGTACAGTTTCTTTACCAATTCATTATAGCACCTCTATCCTTTATCAGGTTGTGTGAACTGGTCTGTTTCTGAGATCTCTATTTTAACCCACTGATTCAACTATTCCTAGGTTATTACTATAACTTCATTAATATTGTTTTATTAAACATCTTAATGAATGAAAAGGTAAATCCTCTTGCCCGCATATTCTAAATGCCTTGCTGTTGTGTTTGTTTATTATTTCCTATGAAACTTAGCATCAGTTTCTTACTTCAAGGCAAAGACTACATCTGGAATTTACTTTGAATTGCTTCACATTTATGGATTAATTTGGAGAACTGATGTCCATGCACTACTACAAATTTCAAAGTTATACTCATCTTGATTCATTATTTAATAGTGATTACTGGGTGCTTACTATGCACTGGGAATAGTTCTAGGCATTAGCTAGACAGACGTAAAAACTTAAAATGGACCAAAACATTGTCATCTTGTTTTGTTGTCCACACACACCACCAAATGGCTAAAT
Organism: Galagoides demidoff; assembly: GCA_963574575.1. Lineage (NCBI taxonomy): Eukaryota > Metazoa > Chordata > Mammalia > Primates > Galagidae > Galagoides > Galagoides demidoff. The sequence continues at coordinate 7,354 of CAUYQV010024149.1, read as the reverse complement.
GAGGGTAAAAATAAGTAAGGTGCAATTGATGAATGCTGTGGAGAAATACAGCAGGGAGGAGGGTAGCAAGAGCTGGAAACTGAGTGAGGGACAACTTGAGGCTTGTTTATTTGACAGGGTTCAGTCGAGAAAATAAAAGCCGTTCAACCTGCTTCAATAAAGAAAATTTATTTAGCAATTCCTGATGAGAGTGCTGAAAAATGAGACAAGAGATTGGGAGGTAGTCCAGAAATTATCAACAGCTGGAAGCCACTGTGCCCAGTAAGGAGGGCATAACATGCGCCCCATCCATCCCTTCTCATTGTCAGGTCAAGTTTAGGAGAAGCCCCAGGTAGTCTCAGCTGCTCATTTGATAGGGCTATTTTTGCACCACCTGTGGAAGGAGTCTTCCATTATAAAAAAAAGACTAAATCACAAGAGTCTGCATTTTCAGGAATCAAAAGCAAAATACTTATGAGTGGGTTATTAGGTGTCATCATAACTTCAGCCTTTTAGTTTTTGGACCATTTATTCTGCCTATTGGAAAAATGGCACCATATGTGATTGCTACTTCACAATGTTATCCATATAACTATGGAGAGAGTAAAGTGAACAGTGGTCACCAGGGGTTGTTAGGGAGTGGGATGGATGATGGATGAGCACAGAGGATTTTTAGGCCAGTGAAAATATTCTATAATACTAAAATATAGTGGTGGATACAAGTCATCTTATATTTGTCTAAACCCACAGAATGTACAGCACCAAGAGTGAACCCCAATGTCAACTATAGACTTAGAGTGATAATGATGTATCAAGATGGGTTTATTGATGACACCAAAGATACTGCTTTGGTGAGGGATGTTGATGAAAAAAGAGAGAGAGCGGGAGGAGAGAGAGAGAAGGAGAGACAGGGAGGGGGAGAGGGAGAGATAGAAAGAAAATAAAAGAAGGGAAAAGAAAGAAAGAAAGAAAGAAAGAAAGAAAGAAAGAAAGAAAGAAAGAAAGAAAGAAAGAAAGAAAGAAAGAGAAAGAAAGAAAGAAAGAAAGAAAGAAAGAAAGAAAGAAAGAAAGAAAGAAAGAAAGAAAGAAAAGGGAAGAAGGAAAGAAAAGGAGGGAAGGAAGGAAAGCAGGTAATGAAAATGGTAATGACTTTGGAGCAAAGAGGTGACACACTGGTAAGTGGCACATGCAGTGTTCAGGAAGTAACGCCAACATGCTTCCAGGTGATGGAGAACATAGGAAGAACTCTTTTCTGCACTTTCTTCCCTGTGAAATGAGTTTGTTGGTTGGAAGCATTTGAGAGTTAGAGCAGAAAGGCAGACCACTGTGACAGTGAGTGAGAAACTTTATGTCAAGTGAGCACAGGGAACTACCTTCAACCTACCATATGCTACAGAACTCTAGTAATTCCCCCTTTGTTCTGCAAGGAGGTCACCACCCAAAAGACATGACAACTCAACCAAGCATGTGTCCTGAGAGTATGATATCTGGGGGCCACTTCTGGTACCGTAACTACAGGAGTCAATATCCAACCAGGAAAACAGCAACTGCTCCAAGGAATATTTAAAACCAGGGGACTAAAGACAGATAATGTGCTACATACATTTTGGAAGAGCAAAGACATCAAATAGAAGACAATGAAGCAATCCAAATGGTAGCAAGAGCAGGAAGCTACTGTCATCCCTAAGCGGGAGGGACAGAGGGATGGAGTGGTGTGACTGCTGTCCAGGGACTGGCTCCCCTTCTGAAGTACCTGGAAGAAACTATGGTCACTGCAGGAAGCAACACCCAAATCAGAGAAGGGTAGGGGAACACACCACCTCACCTGTCCTCCCTCCCTCCAGTGTCTTATCTCCCAGTTAACAACAGAACTTGTGAACAACAGCCCACAGGTGGCAACCTGCCCGAGAGCAGAGAAAAGGTTAGAGCAAACTGACTGAGGACTGACACGCTGGGTGTCTGTAATTTTTTTTTTTAAAGTGTCCAGGAAAAGCTGGTTTGTGGATCCCTGGTATGTACTAATGTTGGTGTCTATTCCTAGAAGGCAGGGACCTATTTACATCCCTAGAAATAAGCACAATGACTGGCACATGGTACATGCTCAAGGTGTGACAAATAACTTATTGAATGACTAAATTAATGGGATGCTGTAAATTAATACAAGCTACATAGATGGGAGAGGAATCTATACAAGCCTCAGAGAAAAGGGGGCTCGGAGGAATGCAATCCAGAACAGGGTGAATAGCAAAGATGCAGGAATGTATGTGATATGAAAGAACTACAAAATCCATCACACAGGCTGAAGAGGCAGGTTCACTCTGGTCATCCTGCTGACAGTGTATTTCAGGAGGCAGGGGTAGAGATGTGGTCATTGGTCAAGCTATTTGACATTGCCACCTGGAAAGAGATGGTGGTGGCTGGGCAGGATAGCAGCCTCAGAGGTAGAGAAGGATGCATATGTTGAAGATATATTTTAGAGACAGAATGGACCTTGCTTGGCTCACGATCTAGTAGACAAACAGTGGATAGGCAGGAAATGTAAGAAACAGAAGCCAGAATGCAGCTCAAGAATAAGTTCTATTTCTGTTTAAGAAAGCCATGCATGGTTCCCAGAGCATCTTCCCATGAGCCCTGTCACATGGGGCAAAGACAGGGCTTACCATTCCTGTTTGAATAACACTCAGGTGTACTCATAGAGGTAATGACAACCTTCTGTCTTTCATTAAAATGATTTTTAAGTCTTACCTCTTGAGTGCAAGGGATTCTTAGACTGTATCTGCATTCACCTATATGTTAGATACATTACATACATGTATATAACCTGTACCTATAATGTATATGATAATGACCTGTTCTATCCATTATATATGATCATTGATTTTTACTTGAGTCTTTTCTATACTGGAAAACTTGATTTCTTTTCCTATAAATTACTGATTTTTTTTCTTTTTGCAATTTTTGGCTGGGGCTGGGTTTGAACCAACCACCTCTGGCATATGGGGCTGGTGCCTTACTCCTTTGAGCCACAGGTGCTGCCCAAATGACTGATTTTTTTAAAGACAAAGTCACAAAACTGATATCACTTATGTGGATCAGGAAAAGCCCATTATCATTATTACTTTTTTCTTTTTCCTGTATTCATGGGGACTGCAAACAGACTGAAAGGAGCCGTCACTAATCCCTGGGCTCTGGGGGACACTGTCTCCATGTTGCCCCAGCCTCTCAGGTGTGTGACGGGAACCCATATCATCAGGAGCAGCCTGCCATGCTCCAGGCCTCCCATGAACTAGAACTTCCTCTTGTTATTCATCCTAAATATTCCTTTATTAAATTCCTTCTGAGACCCTGGAGTTATCCCATTACCACCACCCATGGATGGTTTTCTCCTTTGGCTGTTTATTCCATTAGCCATTATTGCATCATCAGTTCCTCTCTTTTGCTTGGTGTTCAGGAAAGAAATGTGTTTTGTATTAATATCTTCAATCGTCCCTCATAAATCAATACTCAGACTCACTTAATTATCTTTATTGCTTTTCTTTCAACCGTCTGCTATTTGCTAGACTTGTCACAGGATTCTACAAACAAACATTTCAAAGCCCATTTCATGTGGTCACATGAAATGGCCCCTGGCATTTAATAGGCGTCCCCAAAGAAAACCTTGACTATTGGGGTAGGGATGGGTAAAAATCTCTCTGTAGGTCAAGGAACTGATATTAGAGACACGAAATCAACTAAGGCTGAGTACTCCAAGTGGTTGCCCCAAATGGTTGCAGGAATGTAGATATAAAAGCCAGAAGATAATTCAGGTAAAAATATTAGGACTGGTACTCTCCTCCCATCTTGGCGAAAAGAATCAAGAAAAGCAAAATTAGAGGGGGGGGGAGCAGAAAATCAGGGCAAGGTGGTGGCACCAGGAAATTTTGCCAAAGAAAACAGAAGTTGAATCAAAGTTAAGGAAGATAAAGGCAGATGAGCAGAAAAGTTAAGCTATGATAAGGTTAAATTTGCCATTCTTTTCTTTCATGGATATAGTTTCTGTGTCCTGCCCAACAGATTTTTGCCCACCCCCAAGTCCTTCAGGTATTTTCCTATTTTTTTTTCCTAGAGTTTTCTATTTCTGACTTTCAGTTTGTGTTGAGGTGGCCATGATCCACCTCAAATTAACTTTTACGTATGGATTGGTAAAGGGATCAATCTTTACTTGTCCCATTCATACCTTTATCTAGTGGCTGTAGCATCATTAAGTTTTTTATTATTAAATAATAGCTGTGTACATTAATGCATTTATGGGGTACAATGTGCTGGTTTTATACACAATTTAAAATACTTATAACAAACTGGTTAATATAGCCTTCACCACTTTCTTAATTATTGTGTTAAGACATTTATACTCTATACTCAGTAGATCTGACATGTACCCTTGTAAAATGCACCATAGGTGTGTTCCAACCAATTACCTTCCCTCAACTCTCCTCCTCCTTCTCCTCTCCTCTCCCTCCTTTTCCCAAAACTATAGATGTTGGTGTGGATGTAGAGAAAAGGGAACACTTCCTCACTGCTGGTGGGAATACAAACTAAAGCAATGAATACATTCATTTTGTAAAGATGTTTGGAGATCACTTAGGGATCTAAAAATAGACTTGCCTTTTGATCCTGCAATTCCTCTACTAGGTATATATCCAGAAGACCAAAAATCACTTTATAACAAAGATATTTGTACCAGAAGTTTATTGCAGCACAATTCATAATTGCTAAGTCATGGAAGAAGCCCAAGTGCCCATCGATCCATGAATGGATTAATAAATTGTGGTATATGTACACCATGGAATATGACGCATTACTCCATGGATGGAGCTGGAATATATTCTTCTTAGTAAAGTATCTCAAGAATGGAAGAAAAGGTATCCAATGTACTCAGCTCTACTATGAAATCAATATATAATCACCCACACTTCCATATGAAAGCTATAACTCACAACCCAAGATGAAGGGGGAAGCATCATTAATTTAAAAAAATTATCATTCATCACTGAATTGACCTGGTACTTAAGCCAAAAAATAATTGAGCATATATAGGGATCCATTTATGGGCTCTTTCTACATGGAGCATTACGGAAGTTTTGAAATAGGCAAAAGTCAAGAAATTCAAAATCCAGGTGGACAGAAACCAGTGAAGCTCTCCCAGCCACACCAAGAAGCTGAGCATGTTGAAACTCGCTTGGGTGAATCAGAAAGGATGCTGTGGGCTGTTTTTCTTGGAGGTGAAATAGTAGATCCTGACACGGTCTGTCTCCAAACTTTTGCAGTGACCCTGATATCTTGATTGCTATAACTTTGTTGCAAGTCTTGAAATCAGGTAATGTGCATCCTCCAGTTTTGTTTTTCTTTTAAAAGATTGCTTAGGATATTGTCAATCCCTTGATTTTTATATAAAACTTAGGGTCATGGGATTTTGATAGAGATTCTCTCAATTTGGGGAGAAGGAATATTTAAAAATTATTGTCTTCCAGTCTGTGAATGCAGCATATTTCTACGTTGTTCTAGTATATCTTTACTTTTTTCCCTCAGCTTGTGACTATAGAAATCTCACATCTTTTTAAAGATTCCCATGTATTTGCTAGTTTTAATGATGCTTAAATGATATTTTTAAAATGTTGGTTTCTGTTAAAATAGAGGTATATAATTGATTTTATTCTTATATCGACATGTAGAATGCAAATTTAGTAAATTTAGTTACTAGTTACAGTAAATTTATTTGTAAATTCCATAGAATTTTCAATACATGCAATAATGTCATCTGGGAAAAAGACACTTTTCTTGCCCTAATCTTTTATTCCTTTTATTTGTATTCATTGTGCCTTTTTGCACCATCTAGAACATCTGGCATAGTGGTGAATAGTAGTAGTGATAAGATTCTTGCCTTTTCTTTTGTTGTAGGAGAAAAGGGCTCAGTATTTCGCAAATAAATATCAGGTCAACTATAGGTTTTGCATTGATGTCCTTTGTCAGGTCCAGTAACTTCCACTTTATTTCTACTTTGTTCAGGTTATTTTCCAAAATTATTACTGGGTGTTGAATTCTATTAGGTATAATTTCTACCCGTAAAGTGGTGATGATATAGTTTTATTTCTCTTTTCTGTTAATGTGGTAAATTACACTGATCTATTTTTAAACTTTTAAACCACTCTGTATTCCTGAGAGTAATCCCTACTTGTATATAATGTGGAACTGTTTAGACATATTGCCGAACTGTGTTTGACAGTATTTTGTTAGGGCATGTTTTAATCTATGTTTAGAAAGGATATTAGTCATTGCCATTTCTGGTAACATCTTTGTTAAGTCTTTTAATGTCATTAAATTGCCATTTACTTGCCATTTCTGGTAATACCTTTGTTAAGTCTTTTAATGTCAGGCTAATGTTGCTCTACTAAAAATTTGAAGTTGTTCTCCTCCTCTATTTTCCAAAAAATGTCTGCGTAAATTGGTGGACTTTTTAAAAAATCTGATAAGATTCACCAATGAATCTATCTAAACCTGTAGTTTCTTTGATAAAAAGTTTTTATCCCTCTTATCGTTATTACAAATTCAATTCTTTTAATAGATATGGAACTATTCGGGTTTTCTACTTTTTTGTGTGTCAGTTTTATGTATCTTACCAGAAAATTTGTTGATGTCATCAAAGTTGTCTAATTTATTAGCATGGGGACTATATTTTTAATGTCTCATAATTTTCTTTTTAATTTTATAGGATCAAATGCAGTATCCCCTCATGCCTTCTTGATCTTGGTAATTTGTGCTCTCTCTTTTTATTCTTTAATGAAATAGCTAAAGATTTATTCTTTTCATTTTTTTCCTTAAAAGATTATTTTCTATGTTTTTTTTTAGTTTTTAAAAATCATTTTCTTTCTTCTACTTTAGATTTAATTTATTCTTTGCATACTTAAAATGGAAACTTAGATTATTTATTTTATGCCCTCTTTTCTAATATAAGTATTTTAAAATTTCTTCTAACTATTGTCTTAGCTATATTTCACAAATTTCAGTTTAAAATATTTTCTAATATCTTTCATAATTTTTTCTTAAATGCTTCATTTATTTAAAAGTGTGTTGCTTAATTTTTAAATATTTTGGATTGGGGTATTTTATGTCATGCATTTTTAATTTAATACCATTGTGACCAGGTAATATATGCCATGTGAAACTTGTTTCATAGCCCAGCACATGAAAAGGACTTTTTTTTTTTTTAATTTTATTGAATGATAACTATGTACATTAATGCACTTCTGGGGTACAGTGTGGGGTTTTCGCATGCAATCTGAAATACTTCCATCAAACTGATCAACACAGCCTTCATGTCATTTTCTCAGTTATAGTT
>CAUYQV010024146.1:0-61542 GCA_963574575.1 Galagoides demidoff | reverse complement strand
CAAGAGCCATGAGTTGTTGGCCAAGATTTTCAGTTAAGATTTTCTAACTGTTTGTCTATCAATGTTTACTTGGTCTGCTATGCTTCTCACAATCAGCTGATGATTTTGACACACAATTTCCAGAACTTTTGCAATGTTTTCACCAGTTCTGCTTGTTATTGGCCACTCTGGCCTCTCTTCATCAGTGATGCTTTCTTGCCCCTCAGAAAAACATTTAATCCATTTGTACACTACTGATTTCTTCATGGCATTATCTCCATAAACTTGGACTGACATGTCCCCTGTTTCATTTTCACTCTTGCCAAATTTAACAAGTAATTTAATGTTTGTTCATTGCACTAAGTCAAACTCCAACATTCTTGCAGTGGCACACAAAACCATCCACATGTTGACATGAGCACAGCTGTGAGACACCCATCTACCAGAGTTGTGAAACCTTACTGAGCTTGTACAGGGCAGCCAATGTACGTGTATGGTGGCAAGTTCACAAACTTAATTGTCAGACCTCATATGCCTTTTTATTGTTGTGAGTCAGTTTTGCTGGAGATAAAACCTTTGGCTCATGTATTTATTTTTCCCTTAGGAACTTAAATAAATTATACTATTTTCTTCTAGCATAAAGCATGAGAGCATTGCTGTCAAAAAGTCAACTGCTACCTGTTATTTCTCACAGGTTATTGTTTTTAGTCTGGAGGTTGCAGTTATCAAGTATACTCTTGTGTACTTCTGAAATCTGTTTTTCTTCTTTTTTTTTTTTTTTAATTTCACGGGTGTATTCTGTTCTTTTTTATCTGTACATTGGCTTTTTATTTATCTTTAATGTGCTACCCTCTCCCAAATACTTTTTATCCTTTTTCTTTTTAAAATTTTTATTTCTTTCATCTTAAATAACTTATGACATGATTTACTCTGGTGTTTATAAATTTTGTTTCTGAAATGATCTTTTATTTTATTTCTGACGTTTCCTTGAGTTTCCTCACCTCATTTCTGAGTTTTATTTTTCTCCGCCTTAAATATTTTTTCATGTCTTATCCACTCTCTACATGTCTTTCTCCCCACTTTGAAATTGTAAGTGATACTTTGATTTGTGTGTTTGTCTTAGAGGTAGCTGTCTTTCCTCTTTTGTAGGAATGTTCGGCTTGATTTTAGTTTCACTCTTGGCACTTTTCTCCCGAATGTAGGTTCCTGTCTTGGAAAAAGGGACCCCAGCAACTCTGTGTTGCCAGATTCGTGAGACATAGAATGCATTCACCAATTCAGATCTTTCTTGGGCCTCTTACGTTTACCCACAGGTGGAGTGGGCCAAACTCTTTCCAGTTTTAGCTGCTATTTTCAAAGAGGCTTTCTGAGATGTATAGTGAATGGGCCATTTTGGGGTTCTGTTGTTTCCATGTTGACCAGATACCCTGTTGCTTTGCTCTGCTTTTTCCCACACAAGTGTTGCAATTGTGCAGGTATTTTGGCTGTTGGTGGTTTGTCTCCAGCTGCTTATGTTTTGAGCATCATGGAAAAGATACTTTGTTGGTCTATATTATTTGTTGTTTTGATTTTCTATTATTTTGTCTCCTTTTCTGTGGGTGACTAGGGAGTTCCAAAACTATACTGCTGCTGTCTGCCCAGATCCTATACTGCTCCTATCTGCCCAGATCCTACATTCTTCTGGTTTTGAATTTCGTATTACTAATTCAATACCAACTTGTGTGTTTGGTTCAAAAACAATTCAGGATTATTTACATCCCCCCACCCCCAAGTTTTAAGGGAGAAAGGGATGGCATTTTTTCTATGTAATTTAACTGATAGCTAGGTTCTGCTGTTCATTTCATCCGTAAACTTTCATCGAATCGCTTAATGGTCCATGACCTACCAATAGATTTAAATAAAACACTAGTTTTGGGCTTAATTCTTGTGCTATGCTTGCGCAGTTGCCATTATCTCCTCATGTAGTTTCAGTTACGTTATGCAGGATGTATCCTTTTCTGTATCCCATTGATAGCTGGAAAATTCAAACTGCCCTTCAGTACTATACCCCACCCCTGGAAAAATAGGTCTCATCTGCTTGTGTGTGTCTATAAATTAGTGAGTGTGTTAAATCTATCACAGCATGAAATCACTTCAAGCGCTGTGAAAGACTATCTTAAAGAATTTAAATTGATTGCAGATGTTAGTGCAATTAAGCAGGCCTGATGAGCTCAGGATCATGTTTCTCAGATTTGAATATGAATGCATTTAAAAAAATTATAGTGATGTAGTCCATGTAAATGGGGCGAATAGACATCTGAGAGTTTTTTATCACCTTCTGTTTTACAATGGTTAAGCAACGTGAAAAGTGACGTGCGACCCCCTTGTGCAGATAGTTGTATTACTTAGAATAAATGTGTATTATTTGAATTAAGTATGTAAGTTCCACGCCATCCTTAACCAACTAGAATTGACAATGAACAGTGATTTCTTTTGTTATTTCACTTGTCCATTAGTTTCTCTACCTTTTGGACCTATAACTCATTTAATAATTATTCTATAGGCAGAAAGGACGTGTAATGTCATTTCATCCCATTTGCAAGAAGAAAAAAATGAGTATGACAAATAAGCCAAAGAGTGGGCTTAGGTTACAGAAGCACAGAACTGTGTTTCATGCGGAAGGTCAGATTACTTGACTGGTAGAATTCTACCTACCTTAGTAAGTTGATTTTGCTTTTGCTTTAATCTGATGAAATATAAAAGAAAGTTTTTCTAGTTATTAGTTTAAAATATGACATATTGGGTTGCAAATTAGAAAATGAATTCTGAAATAAAACTCTCACAAGATTAAGTAGAGTGTACATTGTGTTCATTTTCAATTTATTTCAAATTGATCTGTGCACATTAAGTAATTAAACTCATCAATTTCTGTAACACATTGTAAAATGTTATGGACATTAGGGCTTTATTATGTATACAGTTGTATAACCTAAAGTACAAAAATGGGGAGTAATTGTATTTAGATACTGCTTTTAAATACTAAGAAAGTCACTGACGTTTTATTTGAAGTATAGCAACATTAATGGTTTCAAATAGTTAGGATCAAACAATGCATTGTATTTTTCTAGATAGTAAAAATTAAAGTTATGTTCTACAATATCTTGTAATAGTTTATTTTACTCATAGTGGCAGTCTGCCTTTTGTTTTTAGGAGTCAGGAATCTAGCTTTGTTGCTCCCAGTTTTCTGGTTTCAGAAAATACATTATTCCTCTGTAGGACTTGGTTTTATAAAGTATGTGTGCAAAAGTATGGCATAGAGGCCATCCTTAAAATTCCATAACAGTTCAAGTCTTATTATTCCAGTTCAAAGCGTAAAGCAGCCTGAGTGAGTAAATATTGTATCTGGAGACTTAAGTCTGATACACACCTGGAATAAAAAGTTGAACAAGAACTTTAAAAAAAAAAAAGGATTTTATTTTTCTCTATTCAAAGTGTGCAAGCATATATTTACATGTCAGTCTTTAGACGCGGAGTCACACTTACTTTCTTTGAGGAGGAGTGGCTCCAAGTTTGGTTTTTCCTACATAAAACATGCTCTTGAAACACCTTTTATAACCACATTTTTTTGTGTGTTTTTAGTAGACCAAAAATTCATACTTGGCAGCTAAATCCAGAGGCTCAACCAGATTCAGGTTTAAATTGTAGGAGATTTATATGGTTTTTACAGGGTGATGTTTTCAGTTATCTTACCATACCTAATTGGAAAACACGTTTTTTAAGCAGCTTAGCCCTAATCTTGTGTTTCCTAAGTCTTAATATTTATCACAGAAACAATCCTTTAATTTTCACATATGATTACATAAGCAAGCACAGATATTATAAGAGTTCATAAACAATTTAGGAGACACAAAATGATCAACTCTTGGTATGTATTGAATTCAATTATAGGAGATGTGTAGCCCACAGCATGTATTGGACATCAATTACTATGTGTTATGGAATAACAGAGAGCCTAATTTTGGATGTCTATTTCCTGAGTCTTAAAGAAGTCACACTTTGAGGCGGCGCCTGTAGCTCAATGGGTAGGGTGCCGGACCCATATACTGAGGGTGGCGGGTTTGAACCCAGCCCTGGCCAAACCATAATAAAAAAATAACCGGGCATTGTGGTGGGTGCCTAGTCCCAGCTACTTGGGAGGCTGAGGCAGGAGAATCGCCTAAGCCCAAGAGCTGGAGGTTGCTGTGAGCTGTCATGCCACAGCACTCTATCAAGGGCAACAAAATGAAACTCTGTCTCTAAAGTGTCGTCACACTTTGTTTTTTAGAATAAACTTTGTTTTCTTCTATCTTTTCTCTTTGGAGGTCATAAAAAGTATTTTTCTGTAACTTCTTTTTATTCCCTCCCGTTTCCAGTTTTCTTCCTCTTTCTGTTAGAATTGACTAATTCAGTTCAAACTGACTCAGACAAAACCAGAACATACTGACTGCTGAGTCTGAGAACTCTAGGTAGGGTTTATTGGCTTCATGTAGGCCTGGCTCCAGGTTCTCAAATGCCTGACTGTCATTTCTTCCTCTGTTTCTTAGCCTGGCCTTCCTGTCCTTTGGCTTTATACGTGCAGGTACTTTCTGTGGTATATCTGGATGGTTAGCAGAACCTCCCACCTGAACTCTCGCATTTTGGGTCAATAGTTTCCAAAAATTTTGGACCACTTACCCTGATGATTTTTTTTAAAGTTGATTATATGTCACTGAGCTGATGTAGGTTTGTTTATGGTGAAGATGCTCCTTGTGTGACTGCTTCGTATTTGTTATACTATGTATTTATTTTATATTAAATACAGACTAATATATTAGTAATTTTATTACAAATATGTATGAATTGAAAATATAAATAAAATAATGTATTAATACTTCATTTGAAAATTTTGCCTCATTCACATATGAAATCAGTTTGGTTTCTTTTTTAATTACATTTTTATCACATTTTAACTATATCAGATTCATGACATAAACTAATGAACATACCTTTTTTTTCTACTCTGAAATATATTAAAGATTACTTGATGATTTGTTATTTTAAAGAATTATAAAACTTTCATGACTTGCTGTCTTTTTAAAGATCACTTTCTAAAAATTAAGATTTACTTTTTTATTTTTTTGAGAGAGAGTCTTACTGTTGCCCTTGGTAGAATGCCGTGGCATCACAGCTTGAACCAACCTCAAACTCTTGGCTTAAGCAATTCTCTTGCCTTAGCCTCCTAAGTAGCTGGGACTACAGGCACCTGCCACAACACCTAGATATTTTTTGTTGTGTTATATTGTTGTTTAGCCTGCCTGGGCTGGGTTTGAACCCTCCAGCCCCGATGTGTGTGACCAGTGCACTAACCACTGAATATGGGTGCTGAACCTAAATTTAAAAAAAAATTTCAGGGTGGTGCCTGTGGCTCAGGGAGTAGCACGCCGGTCCCATATACTGGAGGCGGTGGGTTCAAACCTGGTCCTGGTCAGGAAAAAAAAAAACCTGCAAAAAAAAATTTTAGAATATTATAAGAGTATAAACACTTAGGTTATATACATTGCTTTTGTACCTTTTGGGTCAAAGTTATAAATGCCCATCACCCAGATAGTTTGCATTGTACCTGCTGATAGGTATGGTTTTAACTATCCCCTTCTCACCCCTCCACTTGATTTTGGATGGTTGTTATTTCTGTATGTGCACCTAAGTGTTGATTGCTTAGTTCCAATTCAATATGAGTATGTGTAGTGTTTGTTTTTCCATTCCTGTGATACTACAGAATGGGAGTAAATTTTTAACTTAAATTTTTTTATTAGTTTCCTTCTAAAAATTATACTCCAATCTTCACTCCTTTAAATTTTAATTTTAAATTACCCACTATAGTTTATCCCTTATAACTGAACCTACCGTACCCACTCAGAAATGTTCTGAGGTTATGTGCTGTAATCATTGCATTTCTCCAGACTTCATGCTAACCTCCATCTCTCCTGCTCAACCCTTTCTTGTTCTTGCCTGTACTGGTTCCTCTATTTTTGTACCACTAATCAGCTCTCTTTCTCTCTTTAGCCACATTTAGTTAAGAAGTCAGTTTGAATTTGCTGTTTTGACTATTAGGTTAGTGCCTGAGGGACCTGAGTAGGATATGACTTCCTCTAGCATTGCACTTGGAGGAAAGAGACATAAAGATGTGCATCAGGCTCCTGTGTCATCCAGGCAAGAGATCATCTGTGAAATAATAATACCTTTGTGAATTCCATCATTGTCCAGATGTGAGGGGCACCTTGGGGGCTCACAAACCTGATTGGTCAGCATGCTAAGTAAGACTCAGTATGCAATTCATGAGCAGGTATAAGATCTAAGCTAATAGAGACTGATCTATAAAAATCCAAATGTCACTTTAGTAATTTATAATCAGAGATATTAATCTTAAGATTTGAATACTCTCTCTTTTCTTATAGGCTAGTCTGTCTAGAAAGCTAAATGATAGAGAGTTTCTTGGTTGGTTTGTTAGCTGATCCACTATGAAGATAATGGAGCATACGTGTAGACTAAGTTAGATTTTGCTGTTGTGCATGTGTTCATAGCATCAGATACTTTTCCTTAATGCGATAGACTACCACCTCTATGAAGGCACAGAGTACCTGTTACATCACACACTATACATTTGTCTTCATATGTCTGGGTGCTGCCTTTTCTTGGGGAGCCTCATTGCAATTCTGTAGACCTTTGGCTCTCTGGACATATTTGTAGTTCCTATGCGGCTGGCTCCTTCTCTGACACATGCTCACTGTGTTTAGAGTGAAATTGATGAGGTCATACTTTTTTGTGGTAATTAAAATAAATTGATGAGATGATACTTGATCTTGATAAATACATGTCATCTCCTGTGTTATTTTAATGGGAGGCTTATGTTATCTCATATGTTAATTTTTCCTAATTTTATTCTCTGAAGTGGACTATCATCTAAGATTTTGGTGTATCTTATAGTTGGCAAAACGAGGTTCTCCCCTAAAGTATACTTCCTTCCTGGTTATCTTCAGAGGAGAATCAGACGGGTTGCTGGTATTATTTTTATTTTATTTTCTCTGTATTTAGATTTTATAGCTCATGATCTCTATGTTTCTTCACCTGTCATTTTAGAGAATTTTTTGAGGACACTAAGGTTGTTTAAATAATCAAAATGATTAGAAATTCTAAGATTAACTTGTTTAGTAATCAAGTAACATTCTAAGCATCATTCATTTATTCAGATGCTCAAATTTAAAATTATTAAAATCAAAGATACAGCTCAAGGTTGGAGTGTCGCTTAATGAAGCAGTCGCTAGCCAGTGTGAAATAATTTCTTACTATCTTATCGCTTTGTCTGGTTTACTTCAGTGAGAAAGGTCTATGCTTTCTAAATACTTTCCACATCAACAGTGTTGTGGAAGGAATGCCTTTCTAGTAATACATGATCAGAATTCAAATACCATTTAAATGTGAAATATGTAAATAAAAAATGGATGAGTAAATAGAATGTCTTTAAATAATTTTATATAATTTTATTTATAATTAATAAATCTAAGCAAAGACTGCCACTATTGGGGAATGTATTAAAGGTATTTAAAATAAAATACTTTTAAATCTTTTTTTTCTTTCAAAAGTGATGCATGGTTGCAGAAAATTTAGAAAATAAAAGCCATCATAAAAAAGGAAAAATAAAATCCTACTAGGCAGGTACCATTTAGCCAAATTATATTAAGGTTATTTTGAGTTTTTATAAAAACCTAAAAAAGGAATATTTTAATAGTAAAACTAAGGTTTCTACACCAGAAACATTAAATGGGACTTTTTCTATTATGTCAGATTTTTGGCAGAAACTCATAGGCTGAGGGTAGCAGGTGTCAGAACAATGTGGCCATGAGTTTGTGAAATTGATTGTGCTACCTACCATTAGGCTGTCATCTACTTTGAGACTATATAAGAATAAGTTCACAAATTATTTCAGAAATGGAAGACAGAAGAGCTTTCTTTAGAGAGAGTGGTATCATAGTGCTATGGGAGCATTTCCAATCCGTGGCTCTGTGAGGACTTATAGCCAAGTGAGTGGACATTTGAGAGAACCACGAAGAGGTGATGTGTATCCCAGTTTGGGGATATAGGGACACACCTTACTATACTTGTGGATGGTAGCCGCTAAAGGCAAGAGGTGCTTGGCTGCCAGAGCAAGGAGAAAGGATAAGATCTACTGTTGGAATAAGCTGGACTTGGATCAAACGTTGGCTGGATGTGGATCTTTCACAAAGGGTCACCTTTAATTGTTTTGGAGTTTTATCCAGGGGGACTACCTGCATGTGCAGGGAACTTAATAGGGTCTATGTAGGGTAGACTGCTAATTCTTCAGCAAGGAACTGAGTAATTCACATAAGCATTCCACAGAAGTTGTGATCAATACTTGGATACCAGCCACATGCAGAAGACAGTGGCACCAGAGTATAGCAGTGGTCCCTGATTAAGTCATTTTTTTTTTTTTTTTTTGTGAGACAGAGTATCAGGCTGTTTCCCTGGGTAGAGTGCTGTGGTGTCATAGCTCACAGCAACCTCAGACTTTTGGGCTTAAGCAATCCTCTTGCCACAGTTTTTCTGTTTTTAATAGAGATGAGGGTCTCACTTTTTCTCAGGCTGGTCTTAAACTTGTGAGCTCAAGCAATCCACCTGCTGTGGCCTCCCAGTGTGCTAGGATTACAGGTATGAGCCACTGTGTCTGGCCAGTAAATCATTTTTTTGCATGTTACCTCCCTTGAGGGAGCCAGAGGAAACTTGATGAGTTGGCCTGGTGGAACGGAGGAGCAAGGTGGGAAAATGGTGAAGATCCACAGTCCTGTTCATCACTATAGATTTCTTAGTTTGAATGAAGTTCATATTGAGGAATGGGAGAAACTTTAAATTAGTTAAGTTTGAAATTTCTGTCTCTTCAGAAAGAAAAAATTTATTTTTCCATATAAGGCTAGATAAATTATGTGAAAGTTAGAATATCATTCTGAGATGTTACTTAAAATAATCTTGGAGTGAGGGTGTTATTAAGCAGCTTAAATCCAGAGTTACAAAGGAAGAGATAGGCACATTTGATAATTACAGTAGTTAAAAAATTTTGTATGGGTACTGTAGGAGTGAAACGGAGATAGTAAACAAAGTGAGAAGGGGCTCGGCGCCTGTGGCTCAAGTGGCTGAGGCGCCAGCCACATATACCTAAGGTGGCGGGTTCGAATCCAGCCCGGGCCCTCCAAACAACAATGATGGCCACAACCAAAAAATAGCCAGGCGTTGTGGTGGACACCTGTGGTCCCAGCTACTTGGGAGGCGGAGGCAGGAGACTTGCTTGAGCCCAGGAGTTGGAGGTTGCCATGAGCTGTGATGCCATGGCACTCTACCCAGGGGGACAGCTTGAGGCTCTGTCTCAAAAACAAAACAAAACAAAACAGAATAAAGTGAGAAGAAATAAAAAAGGAAAATATTTGCTATATATCAACAATATGTAAAGAACACCTACAGATCATTAAGAAAAATATGAGCAACCTAATAGGAATAAATTTACTTAATATGTACAGGCAGTTTACCTAAGAAGGATTACAAATGGCATACAAGCATTTGATAATATGTTTAATCTCAATATGTAAATTAAAACTAGTATGTCTGTCAAAACAGAAAAACTAAAAAGGATTATTGACAATGTTTGGTGAAGGTGTAGAAATGTGCTAATAAACCAATGTAATCTTTTGGGATTGTAATTTGGTAGTATCTATCAAAATAAAAACTTGTGTGCCCTCCTGATAGAACAGTCCTGCTGTTTTGATCTATTTTATAACAGTATCTTGAAAGTATGTATAAACATTTCTGTGTTAGTGTGTTCCTTACAGGACTGTGTGAAATGTCCAGAAATTTAAAACCAAAGTATCTATCAATAGAAAAATGACTAAGTAATTTATAGTGTGGTCATGCAGTTGATGGATGATGCAGGTGTTAAAATGCATGAGTTAGAGCTGACCTGGAAAGTTATCCCATATGAAAGCCCATGTATTGTATGAACCAATTTTTGTCCAAGGAAAGTTTGTGTGTGAGTCCATACCCCTGAATATGACTGAATGGCATCTGTGTACACCTGCCCATGTTAAGAAACACTCCTGGTAGATTCTCACCAAACTTGTGAAACTATTTGCAGTGGTCGCCTCACACTAGGGTTGGAGAAACTAGGGCAAGAACTTTCATTTTTCAAACACATAAAAAGGAATAATGGGATGATGGGTGACTTTTAGTTTTAGATGTTTTTATGTATGTTTCAGGATAAAATTTTTTGACCAAAAAAGGGAAGAGGATGATGTGGGTGAAAAGCCAGGGGCATAGGGAGGACAGTCATCTGTGAGATTATGTCAAACATCTGGAGGTGATAAGATGTGAACAGTGAGCTTACACAGCTGGGCTTTCATCATTAGACTACACTAACATTTTCTCCTGCTATTTGCAAGAAACTTAGGGAACGTAATGTGAATATGACAGGGTCTCTAGCACCTCAGAGAGCCCACAGTTTAGTAGAAACCAACTGTATAAGCAGGCAGGAAGAGTGCAGTCTGGCGTACGTGCCCTAGTTACACGGTAAAGTGCAGGATTAAGGTAAAGGCCAGCCACACAGAGTTACTGGGAGAGACTCTGGACTCGCTCATTAGCGTCTTATCTGGCAACCCAAACACAGAAACAAGCCTCTCCTATTTTTTGGCTTCCTTTCTCTAAGTTTTCAGCCTTGGTACCCTAATATATTCTTCTAGAATAACATTCTCAGGAGAAATAAAATCTGATGTTTCTAACAGATAACACCATTTTTGTCTTGTTTACCAAGTCATTTTGCTACAGTGCAGATGGCCTGATAACATGGACCACATTTCAATTAGAAAAAATAAAAACAAACCGGCAGCACTAATAGTATGCTGTTTGCAAAGCTTTTAAATGTGTCTTGGACTAGCACATGAATTCGTTTTATATTCTTGTGGTAAATTGGCATTCATTTAATAATCACTTTTATTTATAGAACTTAAAGTTTTGGAAACATCTGGGTAAATCTATGAATAATTTAAGTGTTTGTGATCTTTGGCAAATGGTATTTAGTAAGCATTTACCTGTGTTACAATGCTGGATGCTGTAAATATCACCATCAATGAAAAAAATAGCAAATCTGATTCATGAAAGAGGTACATTAGTACATTAAGATATATAAAGGTATCATTTTATATTTAAAATGGCTCATGTGATTTTTATGTCTGTCTTAGAATTTATTTAGTATTATGTAAACTGATTTTCTTAATCTAAAAAATTACAGGACTAGATTTGATGATATCTGAGTAGTTTCCATTCTGAAAATTCCTTGATTCTTTACCAAGAAGTGCCATTTAATTTAAATCCTGCTTCCCAAACCATTTAGTTAAAAACTTGATATTTTCCTCTTAACATACCTTCTTAAAAGTAATGTATAATCATTGTACGTTATGAAAATAGAAACAAAAAATAAAATAAAAGCTCTCCATGATTTCTCCACCAGAGGTAACTGTTAACTTTTTTTTTTTTGCAGTTTTTGGCCAGGGCTGGGTTTGAACCCGCCACTTCCGGCATATGGGGCTGGCACAGGTGCCGCCCCTGTTAACATTTTTTAGTTACTTTTTTTTCAGTACTGGAAAATGATGTTGAGCAAATCTACCTCAAAGGGTGGTTGTGAGAATAATGAAATATTATTATATGTGTGGTATTTGGCATATCTGTTAGATAAAGTATCTAGCAGTGCTAATCATAGATGGAGGTTTTAACTATTTTTTAAGTGTCAGCCTTCTGATAATTTTATGTCAGTAGCATCTGGGTTACATTCCAACTCTTTATTCTGGGGTTACCATTCGTAACTTTAACTTACATTATGTAGGATAAAATACTCTTTGATAAAGATACATTTGTGATCTTATGTTTTTACTACTGTCCAATTTTCCATTTCAAGGAGAATATAAATGTTTATATAAAAGTTAAATCTTTTAAAATACCTATTTTCTGTAGGGAGCGCAAGGAGCATACATTTTCCTTTGAAATTCATAAAATTAATTATAGCCTGCCAGAGATTAACATTCTAGTTCACTTGTGTAAAGGTGTAGTTGAGAACTTATCAGGGAAGACAGTAAGAAGAGAAGAAAAGATGGAGCAATAGTGAAAGCCTGGAGGAGGAGATCAGGAAAGCATAGTAACCACCTGTTACAGGTGCACCTACATCTATAGATTCTGTGTACAATGTAGAGCAGGGGTCTATGTGTACTTCTCATGATGTCTGAAACTGTAGATAAGCACAAGAAATCCTCACAAAATCAGCATGAGGCCCCGCATGAGGTTAGAGAGTTAGAGTTAGAGAAGAGTTGGATGGTTAGCTTAGGGAGGGAATAGTTCAAATAGGAAAATACAAGAATGTCTTGCTTCAGGAGACTGGTGGGTGAACATTGGCAAGGCACTGGAAGATTAGAAGGTTTCCAATGGTCATTATAAGGGCCGGGAGAGGGCTGATGGGGGAAGGTAACCAAATCTAAGAATCCTACAAAGTGTCTAGAGAGGCAGGAGGGTAGTGAGGGCCCATCGACACCGGGCAGTTGTTTGGTGATGATAGGAAAAACATGAATTAGTAGCCTGAGGGGAAGCCAAATTGAGGAAGGTTTG
Organism: Galagoides demidoff; assembly: GCA_963574575.1. Classification (NCBI taxonomy): domain Eukaryota; kingdom Metazoa; phylum Chordata; class Mammalia; order Primates; family Galagidae; genus Galagoides; species Galagoides demidoff. The sequence goes on along the minus strand of CAUYQV010024146.1, from coordinate 48,858 downwards.
AGTGAGAGGATGAGTCTGTTTGAAAATTTGTGGAAAAGGAGTCATTTGTGAGAAAGATTGAAGATAAAAGAAATAGGTGGGGCAGTGCCTGTGGCTCAAAGGAGTAGGGCCTGGGCCCCATATACCGGAGTTGGTGGGTTCAAACCTGGCTCCGGCCAAAAATTGCATTAAAAAAAGAGAGAGAGAGAGAAGTAGGTGCTGGGGTAAAACTGATGGTTTAGGGTTAAAAATCTCAAAGCAGGCCAGCCTGGTGGCTCATGCTTGTAATTCCAAGCACTCTGGGAGGCCAAGGCGGTGGATTGCTTGAGCTCACAAGTTCAAGCCTAGCCTGAGCAAAAGCGAGAACCCATCTCTGCTAAAAACAGAAAAACTGAGGCAAGAGGATCTCTTGAGCCTGAGTTGGAGGTTGCTGGGAGCTATGACACCATGGCACTCTATCCAGGGTGACAGCTTGAGTCTCTGTCTCCAAAAAAAAAAAGAAAAAGTCCTGAAGTGCACATGTTCCTCTGGGTAAGGAGGTGTGCCATGTACAGATAGAACAAAACTGGTGTCCTTGACAAAGAGGAAAGTAGAGTTCATCCTGGGTAGCTTCACTGTTCTCAGTGAAGTAGGGAAAAGTCATGTGTTCAGAGAAGGGCAGACTTAAGGACCAATTTGAAAAGAGCATATGGATTTTGAACAGGCCATTGAAGGAAATGGGTATTAGTAAAAAATATTGCAAGGTGATCATGAGGGCCTATTTGTGGGTGGAAAATATAAACAAATACTAATGTAGGATAAAGGTTTTTACTTCTGTTTAGTGCATTAAACCTTTTTGTAAAAATAGATTCTTACACAGCCCTCCCTCTCGTATCTGAAAGATAGATATGGAGCTATTCTATTTGAAACAGTAGTGGGCCTTAGAAGCCATGGCTGACTCTCTTATGATCAGTTCTAAATCTCATCTACAGAAGCTTAGACTTCCAAAGGACGTGATATAGACCTGTGTAGCCTATCCTGATGCGGAATATAGTGAACAGAAAAGGAAGGTGATAAAGAAATGAAAACCTCCGTGTCAGCTTATTCTTGGCTACAAATAGGTCAGAACAATCCCCATCTGGCAAACAACTCAAAAGTGACCTCGAGGTTACGGCCAGAGAACAAATATGTGAACTGCTAAGTACTTTCTAAAATTCAGTATTAGCTATTGTATCCATAACTTTCTAGGTCAGTATCTGGAAGTGAGAATAAAAATTTTGTGAACATTAGTTAAAAAAAATCTAAGTGTTTTGTCACTGCAGCTCTCAGAAGTAATTTTAATAATACTGTCAATTGTACATAAATTTAAAAAGCCTTAGCTGTTGTGCCTTAAAGAATTAGATTCCTTATTTTTCTCAAAATCGTGTAGTGATATTTTCTTTGTATACACATGGGTAGTAAGAATGGGCCTCTGTCTGCATATCAGTGTCCTCTTCTCAGACTGCAGAGCACCTTTCTCCAAGAATTGGAAATCTTCAAACTGTAAAAGAAAACATAGGTTAATCAATTCTAATAATAGAAGCTAAAACTATTTTTGTGACATATTACGCATCAGCAAAAGACAAATAATAGATTTGCTAAAAAATATTTCTAATTTTGACAAACGGTTCCTAGTTATATAAACTACCGACAAGGTTTTTTGAATTGACTGGAAAAAATAAAAGATCAAAGAACTCATCAAAAAAATAAACTAAGGATCTGAAGAAACAATGCAAGAAGAACATCCATGTGTAAAGACCGACGGTCTGGGCAGTCAAATTAAAGTATCTGCACAGTTCACAGTACTATATTTTTACTATTCTAGTAGGAGGAGTATCTTCATCTGTGGTTGGTGGAACTGTGCGGGGATATGACATTTTTGGAAAGTTATCCGAACTGTCTCTGAAAAAGGAAACCATAGAAGCTCTTTGACTCAAACTGTTCTACTCCCGGTACTCCATGACATAGAAATGAGTGCTCCTGTAAATGAAAACCAATGCCCAAAGATGTGTTTCCGGCAATATTAGTCACTGTTTTAAAAATTTGGAAGCAAAATACAATGGCTACAGAAATTTCAGGTATCCATATTATGGACATTTTATGCATATTAAAAATAATGAATTAGAATAATACTGATAATTTGAGGAACTTCCATCAGGTAATAATTATTGAGAAAAGTAAGATGCAGAAAATCATATAAGACGATTTTATTCAGAAAGAAACTAACCTCTCTTCCTGTACCTGTGTGTATATACATGTGGAGAGTAAGGAAGGGTGCAGGCACCAGCCTTTAGACATGGATTACCTTATGATGAGAAACGAATAGACAATTGTGCTTTTATGGGTTTATGGGCAAAAATAGTCTCAGATGAATATTCAGACAAATGAATAAAGAAATTAAGTTTTAGAAATTGCTCATAAAACCATATCAAAAGGATGATACAGGTTTGGTTAGCTCAGAAATTATACTAGAGGATTGCAGAATGCCATATTTTATCCTGCTATTCAAAGTAAAGAAGTTCACAAACTTTAAAGATCCTAACCTTCAGGCATTAATTGAAGATGGCAAATAGGCTTACTGTGGAGGAAATAAACTTACGGTAATGGTGTATCTTAGTCACTGTTATATCTCTTTATCCTAGCTGGGAGAAGGTATCTATATCTACATATAGCCAGATATATGTGGCTATATCTGCATTTAGTAAACACTGGTTGAATAGTTATTTTTATGCTTATATCCAATCTATATTTATATCAGGCATCATATGTATTGTAGTGTACTGGTTGAATAAATGCCTTGGAGGATATAAACGGAGACACATGCTTTTGGCAAGAAGATAAATTTCTAAAATGCAGTTTAGAATACCAGTTATATGTACTTAATATAATTTAGTGCAGGTCTTTAATTCATCGTCCCTTTGATACATTTTGGTTAACTTGATACTTAATATTGTGGTAGGTATGAAATAAGATTGGTGGTTGAGCAATCTAAAATGAATATAAAATATTTACGATTTTAGGTGGAAGAAACAAATCTTTAATATTTAAAGAAATAATATTTTAAAGTCTTCTGAATAGATTTTTAAGCACTTTGAAATTCATATATAGTATTGCACCTCTAATTTTCACAAAAAATGTAATTAGGGGAGGGATTGTGTAATTTTCTTTATGCCCCCATCTCAGCTTGGAATGTAGCATAGGCACAGTAAGTATTGATAAATTACAGTGATTTATGACTATAGTGTGTCAAACACACACTAGTCCAGCGCAGTCTATCTTTTAGCAATGTTCTAGAGCCAGTTTCTCTTTCCTATTCAGTGATGTGGCATTGGTTGCTTGTAACTGGCCATCTGGGAATATTCATATCACACAGATTGGCAAACACTACCAATAGAAAAACGATTTATTTGACCTGAGAAATGGTTATTAGCCAAATGTTATTTGCCAGTAACACTACCATTTTTAATTATGAATCATGATCTGTGATATAATAACTAAAAAATTATTCATGAAAGTGAATTTTATATTCCAGAATTTAATTGTGATTTAATTATTTTCTTCAGAAATTAAGTATAATATATTTGGAACATATAGAATATTTGCTTTTAAGAATTTACTTTTGTTTTATGAATTATTATAATCCAAATGTGAATTGCTCATTTCTGTTATTGGACTTGGGGTGGTTGCATTTTGAGGATAACCCAGTTTACTTTTATGTTTAATAAATGGCTTACTGTTCATGATAGATCAGGTTGTCACTGAGTGGACATGGCACTTAAGTGTTGTGTTTCTGATAGTTATACTGTGTTTTTGAATTTTCCTAGCTGATCTTTGAAGAAATATGTTTTGCTAAAAGTGACAAATTTCATTTTGATATAATTACATGATTTGTAGGGAATATGTATATTTTTGCAGATCATCAGATGAATTAGTAATTTTGAAATATATTATTCAAAACAAAGATTAAATAATGCCTTTTTAGGACGACTGTATTTTCTCCTTAGTTTTCCATTCACAAATTAGAAATAATCCAGTTTTCATTTATCATTCTAAAAATCCTGGGGCCCTTAAGAATTATGCTAGGGTAGTGCCTATGGCTCAAAGGAATAGGGCGCCAGCCTCATATGCTGGAGGTGGTGGGTTCAAACCCAGCTCCGGCCAAAAACTGCAAAAAAAAAAAAAAATCATGCTAAATCTACTCTGCCTGTGCTCTGTAAATGGAACACCAAAGCCTGGATGGCAGCACATCTGTTTACAGCTGTGTATATAGTTGTATATAGTAATATAGATTACTGAATATTTTAGGCCCATCTTTGAAACCTACTCCTCAAAAATAAAGATTCCCTTCAAAATGTTGCTACTCATTGATGATGCACTTTATCATGCAGGAGCTCCGATGGAGATGTGCAAGGAGATTAATGTTGTTTTCATGCCTGCTAACACCACATCCAATCTATAGCCCATGGATCAATGAGTGATTTCAACTTTCAAGTCTTGTTATTTAAGAACTACATTTTATAAGGCTATAGCTGCCATAGATGGTGATTGCTTTGATGGATCTAGGCAATGTAAATTGAAAAACTTCTGGAAAGGATTCAATTCTAGATGCCCTTAAGAACATTGACGATTTATGGGAAGAAGTTAAAATATCAACATTAACAGGAGTTTAGAAGAACTTGATTCCAATCCTCATGGATAACTTTTAGGGATTCCAGAGTTCACTGGAGGAAGTAACTGTAGATGTGGTAGAAATAGCAAGGGAACTAGAATTAGAAGTAGAGCCTGAAGACGTGATTGAACTGCTGCAATTTCATAATAAAAACCTTAAGGAATAAAAAATTATTTCTACGGATGAGCAAAGAAAGTGATCTCTTAACATGGAATCTACTGCTAGTGGAGTTGCTGTGAACATTGTTTGAAATAACAAGGTATTTGGAATATTACATAAACTTAGTAGATAACACAGTGGTTTCAGAGGATTGACTCCAATTTTGAAATAAGTTCAACGGTGGGTAAAATGCTATCAAATAGCATTGCGTGCTACAGAGAAATGTTTTGTGTAGATGCTTAGCAAGTGTAGAATGAATAAATGAGTATGACTACCTATATTGTTTTAACCAATAGCCTTACCATTTAGGTAGGATTAAAAAAATTTTTTTTAAATGGTTTTTGAGTTCCTATTTTTCTAGGATACATATCAAGTTAAATCCAATAAGTTAAATGTCTTACTCCCAAAGAGTAAGAGATTTAATCTGGTAGTAGTTATAAAATGTGTAAATACATCACTGAAATTAGATAGATGTAATTAAAATACAACCAGAAAAATAAAGCTAGAGTGGGAATTTGGAGCTCAGGGTTATCTCTTAGGGAGAGGATTAGGAAAGGTTTCCTTAGGAAGTTGGTGTTGACAGGAACAAAGAACAGACAGTGTCTGTGCATATGGAGCTGGGGGATTGGATATATAGAAGGCTGAGGAATCACACAGAAAAGACAATTGAATGTGCCAAAACCATGGCGTACAATGTGGACTGGGAAGTTGTTCTTTTAGTGCGGAGTGATTATCTTGTGAAAGAGAACAGTGGGATGTGAAGTCGGAAAGGTAGTTATTGGAGATTTTTGATTCTTTCACAGTAGAGAATTGTGTATTTTTGAGAAGAGTGGGATGGTTTGAGACGTGCTCCTTCTGTTTACCTGTGAACAAGAGAAGCAATTCACCTTATGTTTTGTCTGTTATGTACCTTGGAGAACATGCTTGGTTTTGGTATGTGAGAGTGATCAACTCTAGCAACTCTTTTCCATTGTTTCTTTCTGCATTTCTTTATACATGTTATGACAGATCTGAGAAGATGTATTCTTTCAAGTTCACCTGAACTTGCCTCCTCCTTTCTGTAACCTGATAAGCCTCCTCAGAGTCCTCAGGTCTCAGTCTTCCTCCTCTCTGTTGCTCAGATTATCTTTCTAACATTCAGCCTTTGTGCCTCCTTTCCAGTCAATCCTGTAGTGACTTCCTTTTAACTGGGTAAAGTCTACTTCCCTTTGTGCGGGGCAGTCACCGTTATGTTCTGGCTCCCATGGGTGTTGTGCCTCCATCCTCTCCACTCCCTACGGAACCTGCAATGTGGCCTTGTCCTTGCTAAACCAGTCCAGTTCTATCACCTAACTGTGCCTTGGCCCATATCGTTTGTGTTACTCTGCTTTCAATGTCTTTTTTTTTTAATCTCCATTTTTTTCAGATCTTACTCTGTCTTACTCATTTCTTTTGGTCTCAGTATTCATCATAATGTTTGCCCCGTAGATACTTAAATACATGTCTGTTGAATGAATCTTTTAGATAAATGGCTGGATTTTATAGAACATGTTCAACCTTATGAAGTTAAAAAAATCATTATTAGATTATTAGAGTTTTAAATTTTCATGTTTGTGACTTTTCCTAGGAGCATGGTAGTCTAGTAAATTTAGGTCCATTTATCTCCTTTATTTAAGAAGTACTTATATAATATATGTTTAGAACATAATGATGCCAAGGATTCTGGGAAATGTAAAAGACATTTGAGATAATTTTGGGCCTTTTCACATCACTTAGAAGGATGAACTATAACCAAATGAACAACGCATCTGTGTTGGTCAGACTTCCGTTGCTTCTCCTCAATTTGATCAATTCATTAGTTCAAATTGTTCCTTACTCCATAGATTATGGATCCTTCTTTCTTTTGATCTATAAACTGCTCACCTTTAAAAACTGCTAATTAAAACAGGGAATATATGCTTATTATGACAACAATATAGGCATATACAAGTGTATTTCTATTTTGCCGCTTCTTCTATTCCATAACCACTGTAAATATTTTGTACTGAGGAAACCAGAGGCCTACGTCCTATAACTGGTCATTGTGGTATGTGATCCACTGATCAAAGACTGTTTTTTTCTCTCTCCTATTTATTTTTTGTGCCATATTTAGCTGTTACTGTTATTTACGTGAAAAGTTATCGAGACAGTGCATTAAATTTTGTACTAGTTTATATTTTTGAGCTTTTTACTAACATAAACAGATTAGATTTATAGGCAAGCATGTATATATGAAGAGGCAAGGTAGTTTTCTTTCATAAATCAAGAAAAAGAAGGAAAAAAAAAAGGAAGGCAGACTTAAACTGTAAATACAACAGTGACACTTTGCTACACTGAATTGTAGAGGCAAATAATTGTACAATTACCTGGAAGGATTGAAAACAAATTGCCTAATTTTAAAGTATGTAACAGCTGGTGTTTTCTTATCCCCCCCCTTTTTTTGGTAAATGCCGGATGAAGTTTTGTGGTGGCTTTTCTTCCTACATAAACACCATCAACACAATGCGGAAGATAATGAACCAATGACTAAGAGCGTCCGTGTGTTTTTTTCTGTCTACTCAGATGTGCTGAACACATCTTTATCCTTCACTGAACCATCAAATAGAGGCTGGCAAATTAGAACATCCATATTTATTTAATCAGCTCCCCCACCCTCAACTTTGGACTGCTTTTTAATCTTTAAATCACAATTTGTTTTTCAGATGAGATTAAACACTTCCCACTCTAAAGGTATACTGATGATTACAAATAAAAATAACTGGCCTTATCTGACACCATATAACTTTTTAATTTAACTTTATTGTTCAGCAGGAACAAATATAATGATCCTACATGTTCTGGGTAAAGTATTTTAAATGGCACGTTTTAAAACCTGAATTAAAGATCTAAGAAGAATTTGGTTTGAATGTACTTTAGAAATAATAAATAAATAAATTTGTAACTTAGAAAATGGTCCTCTAGTACTTTTAGATTATGTTTGTATAGTAAAATTCAGAAATCTTAAGTATACCATTTAATAAGGTATTACCAAGTAAACTCACTCATTAAAATTAGTACCTAGCTGCAGAAATAGAGCACTGTCTGCCTATATCCCACTCACCACCCTTCCTCCTTTTCAAGGCAACTTCTATCCTGGCTTTTAACACTAAAAATTAGTTTTTTTCTATTTTATAAATGTTTTCAAAAACTTTTTTTAATCAGGTAAAATTCACATAACATAAAATTTACCATCTTAAAGTGCATAATTCATTGACATTCACTATCTTCATAATGTTATACACCATAATCTTGTTTCAGAACATCTTTATCAACTTAAAAGGAAACTTTGAACTTTTTGAGCAATCTCTTCTTATCTCTGCCCATCCTCCAAATAGATTTGGACTATAGGGTCCCCTTCAGGCAGGTTCCTTCGTCCTTCTTGGTCCTTAATCTTTCTTTGTGTACTTTCTTACTAGCTGGCACGTGATCTTCCCAGATCATCTTATACTGCTCTAGTCTCAGCTCTGGAATCAGCCATTTTTCCAAGAAGTCTGGTTCCTTTTAGTGGAGAATATTTAGAGTTAATATCTGGGTGCTGGGCCTTCTAGGCCCTTTCAGACAGGCCTGGGAATCTTTTTAATACACACACACACACACATAAAAATATATATATTTGCATGTATGTGATACATATGTGTATATGTATATGCATATATAGTATTTGTGTATACATGTATATATAGAATACATGCCTAACTATACGTAGAAAATGTGTTTGTACATATTCATATTTATTTCTCCTAATATTTTTATGTATCTCTATTCCACTTTCCCTCTCTCTTTCTCTGTATAAATATATTCAAAAGCCATAATTCATGATGATCACCTGTAGAGTCTAAAAGTACAGTATTTATTCTAGCTTTCCATATTTTCATATTCTAACTTATTTCCTTGACATTATTGTTGATTTGAAATACAGTTAGACTCCTTAGGTTTGGATTCATTTTAGGATCTATTTTCTTTTTTGTTGATTTTTATGTAAATATATTTTTGAGTATATGAAACATCAAAGCTATGTAGAAAAGGTCAGAACTATACACAAAGCACTATATAAAAAAAATTGCCACTCTCCCGTCACTCGCCTTTCTTCTGTGTGTTCTCCTCCCCCATCTGCTTTGCCGTGTTCTCATCTGTCCCAAAGGAAGACTTCCTTTCTTCCTTCCTGTGTCTTTTGTATAAATGGGCAGATGTATGTATTTTCTTATTTTTCTTTCTTTCACAAACATAAGGTAATATGCTATAGACTTCTTTTTTTCTAACATATACATCTTTTTCAGGATATATTTTTATCAGTTCATCGAGACATCATCATTTTTTAGAACTTGGTGCTACTCCATTGTGTGGTTCCCCATGGTTTATTCAAACTAATGTTCTCTGGCTATGGGGAGAAGCAGTGGACATCGCCTGTGTGGTATATCCTTTTTGAGGCTTTTAAGAGGTAAAAGAACATGTCAGGTCTGGTCATGGTAAGCAGGTGGATGTTTTAAAGCAGTGGACTTTATTTCTCTGGTTTCAGCAGTTGGAGCAAAGCTTCTTAAATATTAATATGTAAAGTAGTCCAAATAATCAAGTGTCCTCTTGAAAGCAGTAGGCCAATGCAAGAAACCTTTTCCAGTAGAAGGGAGATCAGTGCTGGTTCAGTGTTGATGGTTCATAAGAAAGGGTAGTGAGTTTGAATTTCTTCTATTATTATTTTGAGTTAATTTCTACGTGTCTTAAATTAGTACTGGATCATAACGCTTTTGCTTTATAAAGATATTTTGGAAACAAAATTTGACCAGAACGGCAGATTTTCTGTATTTTATCATATTTCTTTGTAAAATGTACTTGGTAATTCTAAACTTTATGCTATTTTTAATGTATGCTAAAACCAGCTTCTAAAATTATAGGCAGAGTTTTGGATGTATAGTGGTGCTAATTAAATGTTTATAAAAATAAGTAATTCTTTAAGGAAATTCTTTGCTAAACTTTATTTTGTTGGTGAATGCACGTCATGCTCATCAGCTTTCATAGTTTCTACTATGAGTTTGCATAAAATCATCTGTGAATAACAGATTTTATTGGCACCGAAGATCTGTTTGGGTTGTAAATGTTCTGAAAACGCGTTATTCATACTGCACTGACAGTTTAGTGTTTCTGTTGATCATTGGCATTAGAAATGCTTGAAATCATTTGAAAAATGCAAGGAAAATTGCTGCAATGCATTTTAATAGTAATATACATGATAGTAATTTAGATTATAATTACCCTCTTGGCAGCAACTCTGCTTACCCTTGTTTTGTACTGTGCTGACTCTGCTGTTTTCTTAAAATATTGTCCTTATCAGTGCAAACTATTTCTTTAAATAGTCTCGACATGTAGTATCCTCTCATTCTTCTTCACAAGTCTCTTCACCTGAATAGGTAGGTTGGTAGGTTGCGATAGTAAAGAAGAGATGAGGCAGTTAATTTATGGTTACTGACTGAAGTGAGAGCCCACGGGCATACACATAGACACCCCCACCTGTGGGAGAGTGCATACACTGTCTCATCACATGAGAACTTAGGCTTCTTCACTATTTGTGCTTTATGGAGGTGGCATTTTTCTGTTTTCTGTCATTTACTTGCTTAAAATTATAAAGTGAATGTCATGCAGAAGGATCTGGACTCTATTAACTTCACATAAAAACTAAGGTTTCAGTCTCTCACTGTTCCTCAGTATTTTGATGTCTAGAAGATATATATTTTGGGTCTTCATGTTAAAAAAATGTTTGTTTTCTTTATAGATATAAATGTGATTTAAGGACTGAACAACAGTTAAAGATGTTGCATGCTGAATTTTGGTATGGGCTACTTTCTGGGGGAATACGGTATATGATTCAGTGAGTTGGTTAAGACTCTGCTGCCATTAGACTAGTGTTTAATAATATAATTTCCTGTGATGTCTCAGGTAATGCAGGCAACTGCCATGTGTCAGGCACTTTATGAGGCACACAAAGCAGGTCACAGTCCAGAACCAGGTTGGCATTATGCTGTGTCATCTTCCTGTTGTGTGTATACAGACATTCTAGATTTAGGTTTTTTTCTTTTATCATTTAAAAATCACGTCCTTTTTTGGGTGACGCCTATAGCTCAGTGGGTAGGGCGCCGGCCCCATATACCAAGGGTGGTGGGTTCAAACCTGGCCCTGGCCAAACTGCCACAATAAATAGCTGGGCGTTGTGGCAGGCTCCTGTAGTCCCAGCAACTTGGGAGACTGAGTTAAGAGACTCACCTAAGTCCAAGAGTTGGAGGTTGCGGTGAGCTGTGACACCACAGTACTCTACCTGAGGGCGACAAAGTGAGACTCTGTCTCTAAAAAAAAAAAAAAGTCCTTTTTCAATGGTGGTTTCTTCATAGTTGTATAAAAATGATTCAAATGATTTGAAAAATCAAAGGTCAGTTCTTCAGTGCTTTCTACCGATAATTGGAATTTGTCATAGAAATAGTATTCTGAATTACTTCACAAACAAACAAATGAGATAGAATGGTGAGGAAATATACTGAATAAGTCTCATACCTAGGGTGACCAGACGTCCTGATTTTGGCGGGACAGTCCCGCTTTTCAACAATTTGTCCTGTGTTCCGCGGTGTTTTAAAAAAGTCCCGATTTTTGGAAAGAATGCACGAACCAGCTGGAGAACAAGAAGGGAATATACGGTTTTCGGCTGCCATGTGGCTATTTCGCCAGAATATGAGTTTTATATTATTTTTGTTAATTTTATAATGTTAAACTGTAATAAATAATCGCTGAGAAGTGATTATCAGAACTGCTTATCAAAGTTTGCATTGTTGTCAGGCCCTGCCTGCCCAGTCCCCTGCCCTGTCCCTGCTCCGCCCCGCCCCGCCCCCCAGCCATGTTGTCCCGCCTTACGGATGTTAAAATCTGGTCACCCTACTCATACCTGAACTGAGATAAAGTAGGCATTTCGGCAGAGACCAAACAACCCGTTCGAGACAGGTCAAAGAAATGTGTTACTATTACTTATGATAGTTACATAGCAAAAGAAAGTGGCTTTAGAGAAACAGAAGGGAAAACATTATGTGACAAGGTATGTTTTCTTTTATATCTTAGAATGCATTTAATAAAGAATATAATAAGAGTAAGCGACGTACTCTTCTTTCTATCCTTTATTTGGTATTTAAGAATAAAATTTACTAAAGGACTAAGAAAGATTTAAACATTATGTTGGATAACCATCCTAATTTTTGTGATGTCAGACAGACATCCTTATCTCACTAATGTTTTGATGCCACAGGGGATAAAGCTTTGTAAGTATTTCATCTTTATGGCTAATGGACTTAGAAATATGCAGCCGTGAATAACCTTCCCCCTCTCTCCCTACTTCCCACTTCCTTTGAAGTTATGTAAAATGAAAGAAGCACAAGGCTGTGCTTAAAAGGAATATTCTGATTATCCTTATAATACTTTCTCTGCTCAATTTCCTTTGTTTCATACCTGCATTTGGATAGTAATATAATGAAAAGGAGTTAATTGTGTTAACAACTAATCTTGCAGTTGATTTGGCCTATTTTCTATGTCTTTAACTTAAAATACACCTTTCTGAGTATGCATTTGTTCTAGAATATTTTGGGTGTGTGTGTGTGTAACTTTTTTTCCTTTCTTATTTTATTCCTTAGTCTCTGTATACCTTCTACTTCATTGTAACCCTACACATTCATTGAATGCCGGGCATCTTACAGGAAGTGATGGTGGTGATGAGTTAGACAGAAGCAGACACTGCCCTAGTAGCATGCATGGCGGCTTCACAAAGGGGTGCTGGCATGCAGGGCAGACTGCTCCTTACTCCTAGAAGGTTTGGCTGCCTAGCTTGTTCTTTCTGCTGCTACCACCTGATGACTCATCATTCACACAGGTGATGCATCCAGCATCACATTTTCTAATTTAGTTCATTAATCCTAATGATCTTTGTTTTCCCACCAATCTCCTACCCATGAACAGTACAGTACCACTTCTGAATAGGATTTGTACACTTTCTTTCCTAAGCACTATCTGTCTTTCTTACTATCTCTACTTTCAGAATTCTACAATCCCACTGGCAATATTAATCTGTTGATTCCACCATTTTTCATTTTTTTTTTTTTTTTTTAATTTCAGGTTAATGTGAGGGTACAAGCAACCAGGTCACAATATTTGAATTTGTTAGGTAGAATCTCTCTTGTAGTTGTGTCCCACACCCAAAAGGTGTGCTATACATCCCTGCCTTATGCCCTTTAAGTGGGAGCACACCAATCACCCCTTACCCCCCTGCCTTATTCCTCCCCACACCACTTGAATAGAATTAAGTTTTTCCTCCCACGTGGGTGGGGTTAGATCGTCTACTGGCTTCATAATAAAATTGAGTACGTTGGATGCTTGCTTTTCCATTCTCATAATACTTTTAGTAAGAAGAATGTATTTCATCTCCTTCCAGGTTAATACAAAAGATGTTCAGTTACCATCTTATCTTACAACTGAACGTATACATATACCCAAGTTTGTTAATCCATTCCTGGGTCAGTGGACATTTAGGTCATTTTCACATCTTGGCGATTGTAAACCTAGCTGCCATAAACATTCTAGCACAAATGTCTTCATGGTAAAGCAATTTTTTTTTCCCTTCTGGGTAGATGCCTAGTAGTGAGATTGCAGGGTCAAATGGGAGGTCTAATTTGAGTTATTTGAGGATTTTTCATTCATCTTTCCAAAGAGGCTGTATTAGTTTGCAGTCCCACCAACAGTGTAAAAGTGTCCCCCTTTCTCCACACCCTCCCCAGCACCTGCAACTCTGGGACTTTGTGAAGTGGGCTATCCTCATTGGGGTTAGGTGATTTTAAGGGTGGTTTTGATTTGCCTTTCTCTGATGATTAGGGACAATGAGCATTTTTTCATATGTTTGTTAGCCAGTCATCTGTCTTCCTCAGAGAAGGTTCTGTGTATATCTTTTACCCAGTGATAGATGCAATGTTTGCGCTTTTTTTTTGTTGATTAATTTGAATACTCCATAGATCCTAGTTAACAAGCCTTTGTCAGATTCATAACATGCAAATGTCTTTTCCCATTTTGAAGGCTGTCTATTTACTTTAATTGTTGTGTTCTTAGCTATGCAAAACTTTTCAGTTTAATTAAGTCCTATTTGTTTATTGTTTTTGTTGTTGCGGTTGCTGCTGAAGTCTTCATCATTTATGTTCATCACCAACTTGTTTCTGCCATGCCTTTTCTTCTCTCCTATCTACCTAAGACCCAGAGTTCTTACTCTTACACAAACTTATCAGTTGATTTGCCTCTCCGTCCCTATCAGTTTTGCCCTTTGTTAAGCTAAATCGCCCACCGTCTACTCTGGTCTCGGCATCTGCTCTTGTCTCCTCTCTTCATCTGCGTCTCAGCACAGTATGTAGCAGATAGCAACAAGGACTTGTCTTTTCTGAAAGACCTTAGTTCCCAAGTAAGCCCTTAACAGTACTCTCCTATCCTACCACACAGCCTTTGTTAATAATTCCCTACCTCCAGCTCTGTGGCCTCATTTTTAGCTGATTATATTGCTGCTGCTTTCCCTGAGAATGTTGATGTAATAAAACAGAACTGCCAGGCTTCACTTCCTAACTCACCGGGTCTAAGAATATACTAGAATCTGTCCCCTTAAACTCGGCTTTTGCTCTTTGTATAGTAATAAACTTTCCTACAACTGTGTAAGGTCGTTCCTTCCTCTTGTAGAGTAGGACACGTCCTCTGTCGTCTACCTGGGATGTTTTTGGTTTGTGTATATGTTTTTTGTCCTGCCTCTATCCCCCCTCTTTGCATCATCAGTTTTTTCCTTTGCTTGGTCGTTCTCACCAGTGAGCATTACCATGGTTTTTTCCATCCACGTTTCAGAAAAATCTCACCTCAGGATCTTCTCTAGATACTGCTCCAGTTCTTTGTTCCCTTGTGTAGAAAGTCTACTGTACGGACCAAGGGAAAACTTCCCCTTTGCCCTGTGATGGTTCTCTGAGAAATCAACTGACAAAACACAGAGTGATAAGGGAAAAGGCCTATAAATGTATTAGCCAGTTTGGGGAGGTGTACAGATTCTCATCTACCATCTTGAGATTACATAAAGAATAGGGGCTCAGAGTGTGGTCAAAACAGGGTATGTAAGGTAAGTCAGGTTATGGTGGCAAGAGAGGTTCTGGGATGGAGAGTAGCGGAGGCCTGGCCAGCAAATGTGGTCCTGGTATGTAGATGAAATCTCACAGGTAGATAGTCAGTGTTTCTTTCAGAACTTCAAGATGTCAGTCAGACTTTCAGTTAATGTTTCCTAGATCTGTCAGGGGAAAGCCCTGAGAGAAAGCCTGGCTATATTATGTAGAGTTTCTGGGCAGATGCAAATTACCCCCAACAAAAGCCTGTTTGTCAGCTATTATATTTCTAGCCATTCTGAACAGCCATCTTAAACTATGTTCAGGAGGTATATTTGGGTTGAAATACTTTGATTTTCTTCCCTACACGAAAGTGTTGTCCATCCTTTTTTTTGCTTTCCCTCTTGAACTTGCCACCAGGCTTATCCCAATCTACTATTATTACAGCTCTCTTACCAGGCTTTACAGAGATGAGTAGATGACAGCACCACTCACTTGCATGTTGACAACAGAAACCTGGATATCACCTTTGAATTTAACTTCTTTCACACCTCACATCCAAGCTATCAAGAAGTCCTGTTTGCTCTATATTCAAATTATGCTTTCATATTGAGAAATCTGTCATCACCAATGTCTTATGCCAGGCTGCTGTCAACTTTCTCTCTCTCTCTCTCTTTTTTTGGGTAGAGATGGGAGTCTTTGCTATGTTGTCCAGGCTAGTCTAGTGTAAAATTCCTGGGCTCAAGGAATCCTCCTGCCTCAGTCTCCCAAAGTGCTGGGATTATAGGAACGAGCCACTATACCCAGCCTACTATCAAACTTTGACCAGACAATGTTAGAGCCTTCTAACTGCTCTTCTTGTTTCAAAGTTACAATGATCTTTAAAAATGTTTATTAGATCTTATGCTTCCTATGCTCAGAATTCTTCAATACTTAATCTAGCCCACTCAGAAGAAAGCCTGAAGTCCTTACTATGGTTTACATATATAAGACTGAAGCTTTTTGGTAAATGGTCAGGTGTTTAAGCTTTGTTACATACAGCCTCAGTTGCTGCTACTTGTACTTCTGCTTCCTTCCCTCCTTTTCTTTCTTACAAGGCTTTAAAATGTAAAAACCATTCTTAGCCTAATAAGAGTCATACAAAAACCTTGGACAGTCAGGCTCCAGGATCAACCTCCTGCCTGTTTTGTCTGACATTGTCATCTATAACTGTCATGCTCTTTGAGAGTTAGGTGAGTCTAATTGCTGTCCTTTGAAGAGTCCAATATCGTTCCTGCCTCAGGGCTTTGTATTTGTCCTTCTTTTTGCTTGAAATTCTCCTTTCCAAGTTTCCTGTGTCTTCTCTTCTTTCTGGTCTATGCACAAATATTTTCTTAAAAAGAGGTAATTCAGCCAGGGTTGGTGGGTCACTCTTGTAATTCTAGCACTCTGGGAGGCTGAGGCAGGTGGATTCTTGTGCTCATGAGTTCGAGAACAGTCTGAACAAGAGAGAGACCCCCATCTCTAAAAAATAGCCAAACTTTGTGGCAGGTGCCTGTAGTCCCAGCTACTTGGGAGGCAGAGGGAAGGGGATTGCTTAAGCCCAAGAGTTTGAGGTTGCTTTGAGCTATGATGCCATGGCACTTTACTGAGGGTAACAAAGTGAGACTCTATATCCATAAAAAAAAAAAAGTAATTTGTCAGATTTGTGACTATTAAATAGCTCCTGCCCCTATCACTTTGTTCTGTCTTTCCCATTTAAGTTTTGAATGGAGCCATCTTTTGTTTTGTGCCTATATCAGCATCGTGTAAACAGTGTCTCAAATATAGTAAGTTTTTGATATAGCCTTTAGGTAATAAATAGTAATTAAAGCTATTTTAATACAGAGTACCAAGTGCTGTGAAATACAAATCCATAGATGGTGGTACTGGTCTAGAGTTAGAGGCAGGATTCTCAGGAATGGAAAGACCTTGAAGCAATAAACTGTTCACATTGGAAAAACTTAATATGGCCTGAGAACGGACACTAAGAAAGGGATTGGGGGGGAGTGGAGGGGCCTCGAGGAAAACCTGGCCTGAGGAAGCAGGAAATCTGTGGGTATGAGGGAACCTAGGTAAGCAGTAACCACTAGAAAAAGGCAATAATGGCTACAGGCACAGAGAGACCAATGAAAGACTTGCAGCCACTTTCAAAGGGAGAGGGTATTTATATCCCTGCAGCCTTTGCATCTTGGTCTACCTCTCTCACCTCCTTCTTTAGAAGGAGACCACTTGCACCTCTCTTTGGAATACTCTAAACTTTGTCTTTGTTCTTCCAAAATAAAATCTCTCTTTGTTACACTAAAACTTGTGCGGGTTACTTTTGCTGTCTATTAGCGCTGCCTGCGCTGCTCCAGTTTTATTTCCAGTTTCCATTCATTTTTACTTTCAATTACTGCCGAGCCTTAGTTGAACTTTCTAGATCAGCCAGTTGATCAAACAAGGACAGCGTGGTTTGGAATGGGACCCCTGACCCCCAACATGGCCAAAATAAAGAATTGTTTTTAGCCAGTGGGTTTAGTCTGTTTTTCCTAGTGTTCATTGGTAAGATTTTCTTGCTGTCCCATTTAAAATGTTACCCCTTTTCCCTATTGTCTAGCCAAACACACCAAAAAATTAACATCTCTGCTTCTATGCCCGAACTATAATTGCCCCAGAGAAAAGATTGACTGGTTGGTCTTGGTCTTTCCTATAAATGGAATCATCTACTATATTACCTTTCTTATTGTCTTCTTTAACTCAGCGTGGTATTTTGGATTCATCTATTTTGTTGTGTTATCAGTAGTGAATTCTCTTTATTGCTGTTCACTAGTCCATTGTGTGGACATTCTACAATTTGTTGATGAGTACTTGGGTGGTTCCCCATTTTAGCTAACATGGATAAAACTGTTCTGAATAGTGTACAAATATGTATATATACTTTTTTTTTCTCTTTCTTAACCCAGTGTTGCACAATTGCTAGGTCATTTGGTTAGTATGTATTTAATTTAAACTGTCAACCTCTTTTCCCAGAGTGACCATGCCATTTTATGCCTCCATCTGTAGGGTAGGGGAGTCCCAGCTGTTTCACATCCTCATCACTCTAAGGGTGTATAGTGTTAGCTCGTTTGTGGTTTTAATTTGTCTTTCCCTGATGATTGGTGATCTTGAATAGGTCCTTATATGACTGCTGGCCATTTATACATCTTTGTGAAGCTTTTTATCTATTTGTTATGGTTATTTGTCTTATTAATTACTGTTGAATTGTAGGAGCTTTTAAAATATTCTGAATAACATGTTCCTTATGAAATATATTTATCCTTGGGAGAGGTAGTCTGCATGGGCCCTGAGTTTTCCTGTATCTTCTTGATGGATAGCCCAAGAATAGAAGGCTTGACTGCTCTTTACCCCACCCATTTCTCAGGGTTTTGTTTGTATTGAGCAACTCTGAGAGGTGAGGGTATGTCTCTCGCTGGCCAATGTATACATTTGTTACTATCAACTGTAAAAATGGTAAATCCCCCCCAGCTCAGTGTTTCCTGTAATGCATGTTCAGGCATCTATCATGAATCCTGTTTTGTCTCCATGAGACTTGGTGGGTTGGAGAACCAACTTATGTATAATAAAGTCCTTTGTCTCTAACTGAGGGGTCTTGTGTTTTCTGCCAGGGTCTATGAAATAGTAACAGGCTAATTTAGCTTGAACAAAAGCTAATATTTTTGCAAATATTGAAATATTGCAAATTTTTTCTCCTAGTTTGTAGCTTGCCTTTTATTTTGTAAATGAAACTAACTTAATAAAAAAGCCTTTTGAAAAGTAGAATATTTAAATTCTGATGAAGTCCAATTTATCAATAATTTAAGAGTTAGTGTTTTTTGTGCTTACTTAGATAGGGACTAATTAATCTTTGCCTTCCCTAAGGCCATGAAAATTTCCCCATTCTTCTAGCTATTTCCTGGTTTTTGCTTTCACATTTGTGTCTAAGCTCTAGATTCACTTTCTGTCATGTGGATGTCCAGTTGTTCCAGCATCATTTGTTGAAGAGATTCTTCTTCACCCATTGAATTGCACTGGTACCTTTTTTGAAAATCATTGACCATATAGGTGCAAGTGTATTTCTGCATTCTCTACTCTATTTCACTGATGCATATACCATTCTAACTTGATTACTGTAGCTTTTATAGCAAATCTGGGAATCAGGTAGCTTAATCTTTCCAACTTTGTTCTTTTTCTTTTTTCTTTTTTTTTTTAATTCCAACTTTGTTCTTTTTCAAAATTGTTTTTATTGTTTTAGATTTCCTTTTCCTCCCAACTTATGCAGAAACACTTGCTGGGATTTTGAGAGTAATCATATAGAATTTATAGATTGTTTTTTAGAAAATATATTCTTGAGGGGTTTTCTAATAATTGACTTTTCTGTTCCATGAACTTTGTATAATGTCTTCGTATAGGTTGTTCTGAATTTTTCTCCACAAATGCATCGTAGTGTTTGGTCTATAGGTATTCTCTTTCTTTTGTTAAAATTTTTCCCAATTGCTTTTTTTGGTGCTATGGAAAAATGTTCTACTTTAAAATTTTATGTTTCAATTGCTGATAGTATGTAGAAATGCACACTATTTTTACATGTTGAACATATTTTTGTTCTGTGACCTTGCTAAATTCATGTAGATAACCATGTCATTTGTGAGTAGAGGAATTTTTGCTTCTTTCTAATCTCTCTATGGTTGTTATTCTTATTTTTGCCTAATTGTATTAGCTGGGACCTCTGATACAATATTGAATAGGAATGGCCAAGGCACACATCTCTTGATCCAAATTTTAGGGGGAAAGCATTCAATTTGAACAACATAGAAATTATTGAAACTGGGTGAATTTATGAATGGGAATATATAGGGTCTCTATAAAGTACATGTGCAATTTAAAATAGTTGTTGTATAGGGGTTATTCAGTGTCATTAAAATATTGTCATAAAGTGAACTAAAGGAGTAAGATTTTTGGATGCTCGAAGTCATCTCTTTAGGAACTTTGCTTGAGAGACCTCATAAAATGTGGATTCAGTTAGCTTTCATTTCATGGAATGGCATCTTTTGGTCAATTGAATTTATGAATTTACCTCTAACTGTATGCAGAGGATGGGAAGAGAAGAAATTCCAAAATTTTAAGATAATTAAGTTCTTAATCTTTCATAATAAAATCTAAATGGAATATTTAAAATTTAGAAATTTAAAAATGTCAGTAATTATATTATTTAAACAGTATGTAGCTATCAGAAGAAACTGCTAAAGGAATTCCAAATCATTGCCTTTGTGAAATAAGGCTAACGTGGGGGATAGTGGGATTCTCTTTTTTAGTCTTTAATACCACTTGCATTTTTATCCAAATGCACTTATTGCTTATTATGCTTGTGTTTAAAAAGTATTTATTGCATGGGGCTTATATTGTTTAAAAAATCCATTTATTCAGTTATGGTTTACTGTGATCCTACCAGCATCATAACTATATCCATAATAAATTTAGAATGGGCTATACGAGATCATCTAGTTTAATCCACATTGCAGTATTTCCTTATAAAAATATTGGTTTGGCAGCATGCACAGGAAGCTTGAAAAATTTCTGACATCAAGAAGTTGTAAGCAAATTACGTGCTCAGGAGTGAGATACTAATTAAGTAGTTCTTTGTCTACAGTCTGTAGGCAGGAAAAAGTCATTCTTTAAGACTTATAGAATTGGAATATGTTCATAAAATAATGCTCAGTAATTAAAGCAGCCTGTAGAACAATAGGTATTATATGATTTTGTAGATGAAATACGTATTTAAGTATATGTAGAATATTATGTACATATCTGTGAGAAAATGCGTTATGTAGAAATATCAGATTAATAGTAGTTATTTCAAGGCACCTTTTCTCCTATTGATTTTTATGTTTTCCAAATTTTCTCTGTTGAGCAAATAATAGGTTGTCTTTTTTGCTTTAAATTACCATTGGTAAGTGCTATGTCCATGCAAGTTGAACATATTCTTTTTAATATCAGTGACTGTGATAAAAATAATTGGATGTTTATCATCGATCTCACCATTCCTCCTTTCACCTTTATTTTCTATATCATTTTTAATTCTCTTGAGATTTTGCCATTGAATTTTTTCTTTAATTACCATTTTGATATTGATGTGAATACAAATAGCCTGCACCATGCTAATTTGTTTTGCATTATTGATAATGTTCTCTTAAACAGCATTATAGCAAATTAATTAAAACTATCCCAGTTTTTATTAATGAAAAAAATACACCTGATTTCCTGCCATCTCAGCTAATCTGCTTTTAGACATGTACAATTCCTTTCCTGCCTTGGATGTCTCATTTAAATAGCTATTTAGAGCTCTATTTCATCATTCTCACCATTTCCCACCTGGACTATGTACATTTTTTCAGTAGGCTCTCTCCTTCCCATCTCAGAGTAAAAGTACAAGTTCTTTCAGTGTCCTGTAAACCTTGCAATGTCTCTGTCACAACATTTTTTCTAGAATTCTGCATTAACTGTCTCACCTCCTTCAGACTCTATTCAAACCCTCATGTTTGAGATATTTGAATTCTTCTCTGTGCGGCTTTCTTTGACCACCCTATATAAAATTGCATGCTTTATGCTGTGTTCCTTATTCCCCTTTTCTGCTTTTAGTCTTCTCTATAGCACTTATTATTTATCACGAAATATACTTTTTAAATTATTTTATTACCTGTCTCTCCCCACCAGCATCAAGCTATATATTGGTAGGAATTTTCATCTTTTAGTTACTGCTCTATTCTCAGCATTTAGAACAGTGCCTAGTATTTAGTATTTGTTGAATAATGAACGGACTTGAACTTCTTGAGTTTATATTTTATATTGCACTAGAGTGAGCCTTCTAAAACTCCCTGGGAAAACTAATTGTATAGTGGTGCTCTATCACTCCATGTCTGGCCTCTATCTTACATTTGTGTGTGTATGTATGTGTATTCACATGTGCCTTTGTATGCAAGGTTTTTGTTTTTTTTTTTTTAGTTTTCTCATTTTGTGTAGATATATGTTACATTTACATTTTGTCTCCTGTTTTCTTAATTTTTGCCTGTCATCCAGAAACCCCTGATCTGGTCTTTTGAGTTAAGTGTTCCTCCTTTGGTCTCTTTGTACTATTATAAGAATTCACCTGCACTGATTATTTTGTCTGTCTTTTTCTTTCTAGACTTAGGTTTTGTTAATCCCTCTGTCTACAGTCCTAAAACTGTGCATTTAGTGGCAGTTGAATACATTAATGTCTAGTAGCTTTTTCCATGATGGCCAGAGTTCTGATTTAATAGGGTAGTTCTTATATGAATTCTGATTTTTATTTTATGTGTGCCTAAATTATATAAGTGTATTTTAAAATATTTCTTATAATAATACACTTGC
The DNA here is from genome assembly GCA_963574575.1 of Galagoides demidoff. NCBI lineage: Eukaryota > Metazoa > Chordata > Mammalia > Primates > Galagidae > Galagoides > Galagoides demidoff. The sequence continues at coordinate 26,418 of CAUYQV010024146.1, read as the reverse complement.
CATGTTTCCCTGAAAATAAGACACTGTCTTATATTTATTTTTTCTCAAGAAGACACTTTAGGGCTTATTTTCAGGGGATGTCTTCCCTCTCCTCACCAAAATGCATAGCCACACCCATCACTAGGTCTTATTATTGGAGTAGGGTTTATATTTAACAAATGCATAGAAATCCTGCTAGGGCTTATTTTTGGGGTAGGTCTTATTTTTGGGGAAACACAGTAATTGTCCTCCATGACGTTTTGACTTTGAGAAAGCAATTACAGCAGAACCTGCATAACTGACCACCTTTCTAGATGGACCACCTCCTTAAATTGACCTAATTTTCATAGATAGGATATGCACAGCCTACTTCCTTATGTTGACCACCTCCCTATGTTGATCAGTTACAGTCCCTTGGGTGGTCAACTTACAGAGGATCTACTGTATTTTAATTTGCATTCTTTTTCATGTTATATTACTATTTTTTATGGAAATGACAGATTATAAATTTATAGGTTTATAGGCAGAGTGGAAATCATTGCCTCAAAATAATTTTAATCCTAGTAATTGTGGGCAGCTATTAATGAGTGGTGCCATTAGTTTTGTTACTATCTATTTTATGGATAATCTTCATGCAGCATGAATTAAAAAAATTTTTTTTTGACTTGTTTTACAGGGAAGTCTTAAGCACAGCCGACAAATCTCACCTCAGGAATTTATTCATGAGCTGAAAATGGGATCTACAGATGAGAGACTTGTCATGTGCCTAGAGTCTCTTAGAGTATCTTTGACCAGTAATCCTGTAAGGTAATTCATCTATCTGAATGTCATCAGGGCATGTTACTAAATAGATTAAACAGATGTCATTAATCTGTCAGTTTTATTTAGTACTTTCTACATGGTGCCTTCAATTAAATAGCTGGTATACCTCAACAATTTCTCAAGGTAAAAGTTGAATATCTGATATTTATATGCATGAAGAAATACAGTCTCCATAGTACCTTTTTTATTTATTGCTGAGTGGTACGTGGCTCAGTCGATATAAAAGACTCCTTTTTCCCCTCGTGGAAATTTTTTAAAACTTGAGGTGTTTTTAAAAATCTGTGATCAGAAACTATTCACTTAATATAACAGAGCTTCACTCTGAATTTTGTGTTGTTGATGTACTTACAGATTTTTGTTTGAAATAGTAAGAAATAACTAATTAGCTTGTTCTTTTGTTGGAAATGTGTTATAGGAGCCAATAAGTTAGTAGTGCTATATTTAGCAAATAAAAACACAGGATAGACACCCAAACTGAGTTTCAGACATACTTAAATGAAAAAATTTGTTTTTTTAATCTGAAATCCACACTTAATTGGGGTTCCTATATTTTATCTGTCAACACTCCCATAGGTGTTTCTGTAAGCTAATTTTTACTTTTGGAATGGGGCTAATTTTGGTACCTCTGAGAAATAATTGTGTACAAAACTTAAAATTCATCATAAATGTATTTTGATAAACCGGGCATATTTAAACACGTCAGTTTATTGGATGGCAGGAGACAGATTTATTTAAAAAAAAAATCCTAACAAGATGTACCTTATATATATTATGTATGTTTATGTTAATTGTGGTGCTTGAGAGGAGGGATTTCAACCTAGTCAGAGGCTATATGCTAACTCTAAAGTAAGTAGATCGATAAATCAGACTATTCTTTGAAAAATTTAAGCAGAAGTTGTTATGAAATGTCAAGCAGTCAGAATCAGAGACTATCACAACTGCAAGGCTGTAAGGTAGATTATTTTTGCCTTTTTATTGTATAAGAAATGAATAATTATTTCTGCATAAGAATATAGGTATGTGTATAATATGTGTGTATATGTGTGTTCTAAAGACTAGAATAGTGTATTCGAAGGTTAATGATGTAGAAAATAATTTCTTTAGTTTTTTTTTTTTTTAATATTTTGGACATTTCTAAGGTTTGCATATAGTATGAAAAAAATCCTTGAGCATATAAGTACTTACAAATCTTTGAGCATGTAAATACTTAAAAGACCCCAGCTGCTGAAATGTGAGAGAGGGCGAGATTTAATTAAGGAGTGTGATGAGCAAATAAAGAGTCTTTAGTATATTTCAATTTTATCTTTATTTTTCTGCATTTTGCCACTTCTAGTGTGTTCTCTAGACTGTAAACTAATGGAAGGCATAAGACCTGCCTTCATATTTGTTATTTACTTTTCTTTATGGACACATGTTTAGCACTCAGGAAATGCTTAATAAATGTTGATTGAAACAATGAGGTTTTAATTTTACCTGCCTTCAGTCTTACCTTAGCTATTGTTAGAAACTGAGAATGGATTAGAGAATTTGACAGGTATATTCGTTAATGAAAGGTTTTGGTTTCCAGCTTAATCTGTGCCTCTAAAACGTATTAATTTTAAAATATTTGCTATTTCCTGAATATTATTTTAGTGTGGCTTGAGTAAACAACAGGTCCAAGTTCTGTTTCTATGGAGTTTAAATATAGGAAGAGGGTACTATAGGCTTGACTGGGGTAACAATTCATTCATTTCTTAATTTACCTGTCAGCCATTGTTTTTCATTGTAATTAGAAGTAGCCCCTTCCTTTACTATTGCTATTCTCCTCCTATCCCTCCTCCCTCTCCATTTCCCCCCCCACTCTTCATATTTTGAGTAGATGATTACGACAACAAAAGAAAACAAATTTAAAGGGTTTTATGTATGAATTCGTGCATCTTACTATGGATAGGACTTTTTATTATGAGTTTGCATAAAATACTGGAAATTATCTCTTAAAATGTAAAACCAATGATTTGTGGAATTATTTCCCCAAACATGAATAGTTCTAGAACATATTATTAGGAATCTATGATGCTTTTCATAAAGTAGTTTATTTTTAATTGAAAAAATAGAAAATCTTATCATTGGACACATTTTTCTGAAATCGTGCCATTTTAATGTAGAGAGAAAATTGAGGAGATACTTGAATGTTCATACGTCCAGTGTTCTGGTTAAAGGAATTACTTATCTGGCAACACACTGAAGTTATGGCTATGATAAAATCTTTGGTCTTTCCTGTTAGTTATCATGTGCTGCTAACGTCTGTTTTTCATGTTTCTTGTTTATATACAGATGTGACTAAATTTCTCAGAAGGAATTTAAGTTTTGTAAACTTTTGAGATTGTTGTTAGATCAGTGATATTGTTGAGTAGAATCAGAATTAAATTATTTTTTTCTTGAGTTTCACACTATTGCCTTGGGTAGAGTGCAACAGTGCAATGCCATAGTGCAATGGCTTCATTACAGCTCACAGCAACCTCAGACTCTTAGGCTCAAGGGATCCTCTTGCCTCAGTTTTTCTATTTTTAGTAGAGCTGGGGGGTCTCGCTTTTGCTCAGGCTGGTCTTGAACTCGTGAGCTCAAGCAGTCCACCTGCGTCGGCCTCCCAGAATTCTAGGATTAAAAGTGTGAGCCCTGCTCCTGGCCTCAGAATTAAAATTTTTTTAATGTCTGTGAATAGAATCAAAAAGAAACAAGTGCACGGATTTATGATAGTTCTCCAATGCTGGTTCAGGATCAGTATTTCTTTAAATAAAAATCAAGGAAAAACTTAGCCTCTCCCTCAAATTAGTTCTTTCTTATCCTCTAGATATGTAATATTTTTAGAGTTACTCTTTACCTTCTGAGACTGCTTAGTAATTATGAGCCATGTCAACCTTCTATCCTGTGAATTACCTGAAAACCCATATGTTAAATACCAGATTATTTGCCTTGTTTTATGAAGATTTGAGTGGCGATCACAGAGTTCTTCTATTTATAGAAATTTATTGATTATTCAGTATTTTTGGTGACAGTTTCAAGCTAGTTTTGAACACTAGAGAAAAGACTGACTTCAAATTATCAAATATAACATTTAGTAGATTTTGACATACTCAATAATTATGTTTGAGTTATTGAATACACTTGGGTAGATACATAAAAAAGGTAGGCATTGACATCATTATGATTGATACTAAGCATTTATAGTTTATACCCATCCATGCTCATAGCAAAATATTTACAGAATGTATCTTTATTTTCTCAATTTGTTGCACCTGTCAAGGGTAAGATTTCTATCTCAGAAAATCCAGTCTTACCCAGTTTTTGTATTTTGTGAATTTAGGCATTATTTCTCTCTAAGCACAGTTAAAATTTGTACTTTGAAGTTTATAAGAAATATTTTCTCATTCAAGTTACCTTTTTGTTACAAGATTTCTAAGGAGATTCTAGACCTATGTTAAAGTTAATAACTGTAATTTTGAGAAAATCATTTTAGAAAATTTTATAGGAAAATGTGTTTATACCAAAACAAATGAAGAGCCTTTGAAAGTCATTATTCCATTTATTAAGTGTCATTTTGGGAATCCAGTTTTTCTGCATTTCTGGGATTTAAAACATAAAGCAGGTAGAAGAGCTTGGCTTTGGAGTGTACCTGCAAGGTATCCCCAAAGTGATCAGACATACAAAAAAGAAATTGTAAATATACCTTTATTTATAAAATATTAATTACAGAATTCTATAAAGAGGCGGGAGACAGAGAAAGTTTTGTAAATATTTTGAAAAATTTTTGAGAATATATTTTGAGTGTATTGTGGCATATGTCACATGTGTGAAGACAAATAGAGTATCATGTGGCAAGCAATGAGATCATTGTAGTCTTGAAAGTCTTTCAAGACGGCTCGGCACCTGTGGCTCAAGTGGCTAAGGTGCCAGCCACATACACCTAAGGTGTTGGTTTTGAATCCAACCTGGGCTCGCCAAACAACAATGATGGCTGCAACCAAAAAAATAAAATAAAATAGCCAGGTGTTGTGGCAGGCGCCTGTGGTCCCAGCTATTTGGGAGGCAGAGGCAGGAGACTCGCTTGAGCCCAGGAGTTGGAGGTTGCTATGAGCTATGATTCCATGGCACTCTACCCAGGGGGATAGCTTGAGGCTCCATCTCAAAAAAAAAAAAAAAAAAAAGAAAAAGAAGCTCAAAGGAAATTGCCACAGGAGAACTCAACATGCTGAGCAAAACTAAAGCCAGACAAATGGATGAGATGCCACTAAGAGGCAAGTGTGATCACTTCTAAAGAATGATGAACAAGTGAGCACGTCCCAAGTACGGACAGTTGCAATCTCCTATAAAGTTTTGTTTGCTTTGTTTTAATGCAGGTACTGAAGATCTACATAATACCTACTTTTTCAGAATTTTGGAAAGCGTGGCCTGGAAAGCGATACAGTTATATATTCCCTGGGGGAGTGTGGTGTTTAGCTAGGTTGGGGATTCTAACATAGCAATGATGAGCTAAGAAATGTACTCAAAGGTAAGGAGGGGGCAGTAAGTATATTTAGACTTATTTACACAGCAGACTGCTTGGCTGTAACCTCTAGGTTTTTTTTGAATGACATAAAATGGAAAGATATATGCAGGATACACAGGATAAGACTCAAACCAATTTTTATATCAGACATTCCCTACCAACAAAGAAATATGAGCAGCATCATTACCTGGTTTGTATAATTATGAATCATATTTTAAGATATAGGAACGTCTTATAAGTCCTAACCTTTTACCTACTTAGAAAACACAGCACATAAAGATAATTTCTCACTAGACATGATATAGGGTGGAACCAAAATAATGGGTCCCTAAGATTCATCCATCTATTCTAGTGAGGGGAAGCCTGGCCACAGTGCCATGGAAACTAACAACTTGTTCTCCTTTGCCTGGTGCCCAGGAGAATTTGTCCTCAAATGCAACCTAACCAGAATCTACCGGAATCTTATAAAGGTGGATGACAACCTTTTTTGTGACTTTACACGAGAAAAGTTTTTTGTAAGACAAAACCTGCCATATTGTACGAAATTAAAGTAATTCAAGCAAACATGGAAAGGGTCCCACAACAGACACAGTACAAACAAGCCTCCAAAGTCTGCAGAAACCACAAGATGGAGACGGGTCACCTCACACAGAACACCTTGGGGACCAAGTGCCCCAGACACTGCCACATGATACACTGATCCAAAGAGAAAACCTCCATGATATCAAACACATAAATAAGGCCACTACATAGTGAAGTACTACGCAATAAGGCTACGGGGTGTGCATTTTGGTCCTACACCCTTGTCTCCTGGTATAAAGGTAGGTGCCTCTTTGGTTCCACCCCATCTGCTGCCCACCTATTGACAGACAAGAGGACCAAGTTAACCTGGAAAGGGGCAAGTCCTTAGTCACCCTCCATTAGCGTTAGAAGTCTTATCAGCTCCATCTTGTAGGATAAACTTAAATTCACAAAACAGATGTCCAAGAAAACTCAAAAGGAATTCAGGAAGCTAAAAACTGAAAGATATAATCTAGGATGTGAATAAATAGAACAGAAAAACTTAAATATTTTTGTGCTAAAATGGATCTGAATTTTTTCCATACTGGAAGACATTATTCTAACATTAGTTTCTTAATTTCTCTTGCACAAAATTCTATTAACAAACACCGTTTACCCTCTACAGGTTATCTATGTTATTAAATTATAGAATCACTGAAAATTATTTTTGCAGCAAAGAATGAATAACACATATTCTTGCTTTCTGGAAGAGAATTCTAAAATCCTGAGTGTTCTAAATCGCTGAAATGTACCTATGCATAACTGTGGAATGTGGCTAATAGGTAAGGTGGAAAAAGAATTATAATATCATACGGAAATTAAAGGAATATATTAAAAATTACAAATATAATTTATCACCAACACTGTTAGTATATTATAAACAATTATGTGAAGTAGATAAAATGTCAAAACTTAAGACAAATTCTGCATAATCCAAAGACTTCCATGTGACAGTCTGTGATTCGTTACATTTTCCCAACATTAATCACACTCCCTACCTTTGCCTGTCAAAATGCCTGGTACTCTACAATGACAAATCCTTTATGTTACTTACAGTATTGTTTTCAAGGCCCCTTCCTTGAAAAACTACCTGCAATAGGTTAAAATTAAACCCACCAGTTTACATTTATACTTAAAGCATAACTGTTCAACGTTAGTTCACGAGGCTAACAACCTGCTCCTAAAAGAATAGCATATATCAAATCAAATTTCCCCACTGTTTGGGAATTGGGAAGGGCAGATGGAAAGACGAGAGAGGGCAACCAGATGATTGTGGAATGAAGGGAAGAGGAAGAGAGGAGACAAATGGGAGTGTATATAATCTGATACTGAAACTGGACCCTCTACACCTCAAAGGGAAATATCCCAAGCAAGTAATCAGTGGATGTTTTGGCGTACATCAACTTACTGCACGGTCTTGGGGGCGGGGGTAAAAGGATTACTTGTTCCTGAAAGCGATGGGTACCTATAAATTAGTTTCCTAATAGTGCTCACATCCTGCAAGCATGTTTTTGAATCAAAATCTGGTAGGATATAAATAACGAAGTCAAAGATAAATTCTCTAGGAGAAAGAGATGCATTTTTTTCTGCTACATATACATGAAGCATGGAAATTTATTCAGACATTATTCCCTGTTTAAGCCTCAAGCTTTTCACATCACTTCTCTATTACTGCATCACCCTCCAGTTCCCTAAATGCATGCAAACAGGAAGATTTAAACTTTAAAGCAATTAACCGACTCACTTTGTATTTAGAAGGACTATGTTATAATTTATTATTTATTCAAACAGTCAGTAACTCAATAATTCAGCCACTATTTCGCGAGAACCTACTACATAACAAATACTCTGACAGAAACAGAAGAGGTAAAAACAAAATAAGCCTAATGTTAAATAACGATATAGTGATAAGGTGGGAAAAGTACAGCCTCATTTTCCAACCCCTTGTAAAATAAACAAAGGTCCTTCAAAAGGAGCGTTCAAGTATACTTCTGATTGAATAAAGGAAAAGTTTCTCTTCCTAGGATCTTGGTTTGTAAAAAGTAGAGTTTAGCCAACAGCAATGGCTGCCAAAAATTAGATGACTCATGTAAGGCAAACTCAGTTGTACACAGTATATAAAGACACAAATGCTTGCATGCTCTTGAGACTCCACCCACTGGGGGCGGGGCTGCCGATTCCCTGACTGAGTGCACAGCTTTCCCAGCCAATATGCTGCCGGTCGCAGAAGAGACCTTTTTATTTTTGTTTTACCCTTTTGAGCAACCATTCAAAAATTTAAAGCAGTTGAATTTTAACAATACAATACAATAAACATTTTCTCCCATAAACATTTTTACTTCAGTAATTGTCATTGAGCAGGTACTCCCCGCCAAAAAGAGGCTAGGCTGTCCTTCCAAAAATCACCTCTCTCTTTCTCTCTCTCTCTCAACCTCTTGCTAAATCATTCAGTCAGTAGGATTAATTTAGTCACAATTTATCATCAAAAAAGTTTTATTTTGCATACACATGTAAAGTATTTAGTTTTCATTGTAATTAATTGTTTTTGCTTTTCATAATTTTCCTTATTATCATACAAAGTAGTGCTGGGTATCACTGCTACTGCTATTACAACTATTATTTTTCTTGTTCATTATTATATTCTTAAATTAATATTCCTAAGTTGAATTTAATTGTGTATTTATCGATTGATATTTATCTACTATAACTTTTGTTTTATCAGTTAACCATAATCTGACTTTTGAAGAAACTTGATAAATAAGTAGAAAAATGGTTCCTTATAAAACAGTAATAATTAATGCAATTTAATTCAGATGATTTACTAAAGAGCCTTCAGAAAATGTATTTTTCAAACTTTTTACCTTATGAATTTAATATCTATATGGTGTGAATTTCTAAATTTTAATTATTAAATTAAATGAAAATTTGTATTTCAGTATCTCCTAAGCTGCTTTTACAATTTTGTGAATAGTTTTAAAACTTTCTTTTTTTTTAATTAATTAAATCATACATGTGTACATTAATGCCATCATGGGGTACAATGTGCTGGTTTTATATACAATTTGAAATATTTTTATCAAACTGGTTAACATAGTCTTCATGGCATTTTCTTAGTTACTGTGTTAAGACATTTATATTCTACATTTAGTAAGTTTCACATGTACCCTTGTAAGATGCAACAGGCAAACTTGATGTTTTGGTTCACAGTGTCCTTTAGAACTTTCTATCTACATAGATTAACCTTTACAGATCTCTTTTTTTATTAAAACAGCCAACTTTCTTTTTCTTTTTAATCAAAAATGTTTTTAGATAACAGTAACAACAACAAAAAAAGTTTGCTATTAGTCAAGCAACATGATGGGGATAAGATCTTGAAAACCATTTAATTGAAAAAGTATCCAATGTACACAGCCCTTGTATGAAACTAATCTATAGCTCTCAAACAAAAGATACAACTTAAGTCTAGCCCAAAAATATGGGGAGGGGGTGGGGAAGGGGAGGGGAGAAAGGCGGATGGGTGGTGGGAGGGTGACGGGAAAGATCACCTATATATCTAACAAGGGTACAAGTGAACTTTTCTAGAACTAGAATGTGAATGTTTTGATACAATGATTAAGCAAATAACATGAAATTTATGTTGACCAGCTTGATGAAAGTGTTTCAAATTGTATATGAAAACAACACAATGTACCCCATGTTTGCATTAATGTATACATATATCAATTAATTAAAAAAAAAAAAAGAAAACCATTTAATGAACTGGGGTATAAGAGTAGCATTCTGAACTCAAGGTCATGCAATACACACCTAAAACCAAAATGTCTCACATAAACTATAAAATCACTTATGTTATCGGCTACATATTTCAAAATTATATTGTATTTGAGACCAAAGAAGCAGAGGATATTGAAAAGATATCGATTGTCAAAATTTGTAGAAAAGACAAAGCTATCAAATGACAGAGACAACACTAATACAAAAGATTATTAAATCAAATGAATTTCCATTACATATTAATGAATCCCCAGATGTTAAAAATGATATTCTAGTTTAAATAAAAATGAAAATCTCTGAAAAGTAATGCTTGGAAGAGTACTATTTGTTTTGCAAAGGAACGCCCAAATAAACTCCTGAGGATAAAATTCAGAGTGGCAAAAGAAAACTGGGAAGTGTAATAAGACATTATACAAACAGGGCCTAGGTTTGTATTCTGCCTTGATAGGAATATGTAAAGGCTTCCACATCAAGAGCTTATTCTGAAAACATTGCAATTCAAGTAACACACAGTTCTCTTCCAAAGGAGAAGTTTCCCTAGATTCCACATTAAATTATGTTAACATAATAGTGAATATAATAAAATCCAAGCTGCTACTGTCCCATCTGTTTTCAGCTTTTATGTGAAGAAATGGGATCAGGGCATCATCTTCAGTGATTGTTCCCTACCACAGCATTCTAGTGGGCCAGAAAAGGGTTTAAGTTTAATCAAGAGTTCATGAGTTAAAAATTTCTTGGGTTTTTTTGTTGTTGTTGTTTAAGAGAATTGAAATTCCTTTTTATTTTTACATTTCAAATTCATTGGAAAATCAATATTTTCAAAAGTAACTAATTTAACTGACAGTGAAGCAAAAGTGAAAACACTAAGTAAAAAGTACAAGAACTGCATGAATATACATCAACATATATAAAATTCATAGATTCAAGACAAAAATTTGGCTTAGAAAAGGGTTAAACAAGTCACAAGTTGTTTTAGTTATTATTTGTATCCTTATACTACAGAGCAACATCTAAATATGCCTATATAATAATCATTATTTTCAAAATTTTTTTTTCTTTTTGCAGTTTTTGTCTGGGGCTGGGTTGGAACCCACCACCTCCAACATATGGGGCCAGCGCCTTACCCCTTTGAGCCACATACACCACCCCTATCTTCAAATTTTTTGATATGAGAAATTTAAATCAATTTAACATTCATTTATATTATCAAATACATATACATATATAATCACATTTGTTAGAAGAGACATCGGATTTAAAGACTAAGAAGTTAGATTTAAAAGAAAAAAAAGGAAGAGATGTTAAAGAGTATTTGGACCCTTGATACGTAATTGAATTTCCAAATACTTCCATGTTTTCCATGTCATCATCATAAATTATAAAGAAAATAGCATGAATTCTTTCCTCTAACAGTTCCGATCTCTTTAAATTTATGAAGTGAGGTATAGAAGTCACACTGAGCAACTCCAGGGGGACTTTTTTCAGTGAGCGACATTTGCTGGGCAGCCTTGTATCTGCACACGTGTGGTGGAAACTCTGAAAGTTTCCCAAAGGCAAACTTTACAAAGAATACTGGTCAGCTTCTGCTAACACAAGTTAGGCCTATTTTTCAAGTGCTCTGTAGTTTAATACATTTAGCATCTCTGAACTCCTCTGTGACAATACCAGGAAAGATAATGTCTTTAGTTGGGAGTCAGTAGGCCAAACTCAGAGCTCCAGTTTCCAGTCTAGACGCTTTATGATGATTTATGTTCCAATTTTAAGCAGCCCTCACCTATGCATCTCAAAAATGGGCTGAATTTGAAAAATTACTGAACACCCTAGTGTCCAAATTCTTGTTTGCACATTCAATCTCTAGTTGAATTTTATTTTTTTTTACAAAAGCAACCCACTAGCAATACTACATACTTGCAGATTAGGAGAAGTAAAGAAAAGTTGTAATTTAATTAATTGGAAAAAATGACATAAGTAGTCATTATTCAAACAATATTTCCTGCGCAGAACAAAATCCAGTTTAGAAGAAAGGGAAAGTCAGGGCGGCACTTGTGGCTTCGTGGGTAGAGGAGAGGCCCCATATACCAAGGTGGCAGGTTCAAACCCGGCCGAGGCCAAACTGCAACAAAAAAATAGCCAGGTGTGGTGGCGGGTGCCTATAGTCCCAGCTACTCGGGAGGCTGAGGCAAGAGGATCACCTAAGCCCAAGAGTTGGAGGTTGCTGTAAGCTGTGATGCCACAGTACTCTACCGAGGGTGATAAAGTGAGACTCTGTCTCTATTAAAAAAAAAAAGAAGAAGAAAGAGAAAGTAATGGAAGGTTTACATACCTAGGCCAGACCCAGTTAGCCCAGATGTCTTCTTAATTATATTCACATTGTACAGAGAGAAAAAGCTAAACTCGGCAGAAACATGAGATAATCATGATAATCGTGCAACTATAGCTATGATTTTCCAACATAATTCTATTTTTACTACCTAAAATATTAAATTGAAGTTTAAAAAACCAACATCATTTAACAAACAACATTCACGGCCTAACATTTCCCCAAAAGAGAAGCATCAAATCAAAACAAACAGAATCATGGAAAGTTGAACCTGCTTACCCCCTAATACTTTGTTAATAATATCCTTGCAATTTTTGATAGTACATTAAGTTAAAATTTTAGTTATTCATATATAAGTATTATTATCTACTGCCCGTAAAATTATAAGTTTCTTTAGCTAAAAACTGACAAGCCGTATTCATTTTCATACTGCCTGCAGAGTCTCAAATAAATTACTTTCTCACTACTTTTGGTGTTATATACCTGCCTCAGCAGAACAAAGAAAGAGGCCAGAAATAAGCAAACCTTCTAGAGCTTGAATAAAATATGACAAATTCTTTCCAATCATTCCTGTTAAGATCCTTATAAACACCATGTATGTGTTGTAATGACCACAGGGAGCAAATGCAGTCTCACATCTTATTTTTCAAGCTTCTTCTATTTGATGTAAAGCACGTGATTAAATGAAATAGCAATTACTTTTTAAAAAGTATTCCAAATACTGAAATTAAGAGCCTGATTTAGGTACAAACCACATGAACTTCAGTATCAGTATCTAGGCCTCTTAAAAAATAAACTGTTACCACTTGTTAAATAGGTTTATGCTTATCAAATCAGCTCTAGCACTCTTAAAACACTATATGAAATGAGACCCACAAACAGATGGGGCAAAAGCCTCGTAAGCCCTAAGGAAGTGATTTACATATATTTACTGATGTTTCTGAAAGCAGTTCTTGGAACTGATGCTATGCCACTTTTCAGAATTATAAAGAATTGAGCTCCCTCAATTATTTGTCTATCATGAAAGGCTTTGGGATTAAAAAACCAAGGCAACAGCTACAAACCACCAATGATTTTTAAATTTATCTCCATTAACAGAGTTTGGGGGGTGGGAAATGCCAGAAGAAAATAAATAAATTAAAGCTTCCAAGGTTAACAAGGTTAAAGAGTGAATCAGAAGGGAAATTTTTATACAAACTCAAAATAGTGTCTAAAGATTGTCTCATTTCAAGAAAAAAAAATTAGACGTCCTTAAAGAAAAAATAATGAGCCAAGGAATCTTTAGGTATTAATAGTTGCAGAATAGGAAACCACATCTCTATGAAGTTGAATGGGCAAAAAAAAAAAAATGTCATTTTTCCCTCTAAATCAGTGGTTCTCAACCTGTAGGCTACGACCCCTTTTTAACAATGAAAATACATTGCAAGCATTAGGAAGGTTGAGAACCGCTGCTCTAAATAGAAAATCACAGTCAACAATCTTAAGAACCATTGTTAAAACTAGTGCATAGTCTGTTCTGTTTGGGTTTGTTTACCTGACATGTTTAGCTACCTGCCTAAAAATTAGAATCCAGTGATGTAAGATAATTCATTATGCCCCTGAGTAGCAGTATTTCATTGACAAGACATGCATTCTTAAGAACAATGTAGCAGATTCAGCTTGCAAAACACATGATTAAAGACGTGGATTACAATGTAAAAGTTAGAGAAAAATCAAAATGCTATTTTAACATACTATTTTTTTTTTGATCTAGGGTTTCACTCTGCTGTTTGGGATAACATGTAATGATGTCATCATAGCTCACTACAACCTCAAACTCCCAAGTTCAAGAGATCCTCCAGGCTGACTCACAAGTAGCTAGGACCGTGGGTGCCCACCACTACACTTGGCTAATATTTCTATTTTCCATAGAGATAGTGTCTTGCTTTGTATCTCAGGCTAGTCTCAAACTCTAGCATCAAATGATTCTCCTGTGTCAGCCTACCAAAGTGCTAGGATTATGGGTGCGAGCCACGGCATCCAGCCAGAGTTACATTTCTTTTCTGATTTGTCAAAAGTACAAGCAGAAAAAGATTACCAGTACATTTCATCATGCAAATCACGTTGTAAATGGAAGTATATGGTAGGGGTAGTGTTTCTGAAGGGTCAGAAATTACTTGGGGTTTTACATAATAGGCTATTGAAACTTGTGAAAATTATGTAGAAGAGCTAATTTCATTAGACTACATAGCCATTATACTGATTTATAGAGAACTTTAATGATTTTAATGGATTAGCAGGCTGGTATTCAGAAATGAGACTACAGGAATACAGAATTCTTTCTTGTCCAGACTTCTGCTATTAATCCAATTGTCACCACTTCTGAAGAAAGCCACTTATCATCATAATTTGATTTTAATATTACATTGCCTAATTCTATTCAAATTATATGGTAAATGTTTAAAGTTAGCTAGCAAAGGAAGAATCACAGTCTAAATAGGATTAATTCCTAAGTTATAATATAAAATAGAAGCCAACTACAGCTCACATGAACTATTTATTAACTAATTTAGTCATAAGTTTATATTTATGTGGGTGTAATTTGTATACATAGACCCAAAGCATGCACATATATACATGTATATATATGGACATAGGCATAGAGTACAATGAATAATAGTACATAAAGAATATAATCATTAATTACATATTACACATAAACATGTATTGGTATATCCACATTGTATAATTACTAAGTAAACTGTATAATTACCCAATCAATTTGATGCATAAAAATACATTATTAAGCACTGTATACGATAAGCAAACAAGTGAGTCATCGTTAGGTTTGGGGAATACAAAAGAAAGGATGGAGATATAGTTATATTGTAAAACAATCTTCAGTTATGAAAATATAATTGTATGTGTACATACTTAGGTAATATATATTTATAAATATGCTCAATTACTAATTTGTTTTTCATGTTTAATAGCAATAAATTAGCATTCAATTGTATATGTTCCTAATAAATCTCACTAAAAGTTAACATATTTTTAGACAAACTAAAAGGATGAAAGCAATAAGAGTCAATGGCACCAAGGGAAACTGGAAAACATATAGATAACCATTAACTGAACGAGCAGAATCGAGAAATCTAACTTCTAACTGGATAATGGAAAGAGTTAAGTACCAACCGTGGTATGGTACCATACCAAAGGATCCCTGAAAAATCTCAAACATTATCACATCAAATACCTCTGGCACTGTATGGGTACAAGTAGGACTGGAAGGTAAATAAAACTCAGAAGCCTTGTTGAAAGCAGTTTATGAAACATCCTTACATCTCACCTCACCATCTAATAAAAAGATTGAATGTTTCATTTCTGCTCTGGAAAAAAGAGGGTCTCTAGCCTAGAAGATTCAGACATGACTGAAGGTGAATATAATACTGAAAACAAAGGAATTAAGTGAGTATTAATATAATCATATTAAGCACCAAGCTTTTTTCTCTACTCCCACTTGGAACATTGTCAGCCAGGCCAATATTCATCTCTGAGAAATTAGACTAAAGCCAAGCTAAAAATAAATAAATAAAACTGATAGCCAGGGTTCCTCCAAAATAATTAAGCCAGATCACAAATTAGTAAGTTTCACCTATTTGCTAGAGCTTACAAATAGTTTTTAAATAACCTTAACTCTTTAAAAAAAAAATATGCGGACAACCAAAAATTGCCCAAGAGGTAAGAAAAGCATTTAATACAAAAGCTAAAAAAAAATCAAAACAAATAGAAAAAGGTAACTTAAGAGAATAAGCCAGAAAAAGGTCAAGAATACCAACCACTACCCTACCCTAAATACTTATATGAAAAATAAAAGGTATAACATGAAACAGGAATACGAAGCTGTGAAAAAGTAGTCAGAGAAGGAATTGAAAATTTAAAGTACAACAAATCAAATGAAGTACTCAACAGAGGGGTTGGAAAACAAAGTTAAAGAAATCTCCCAAAGGTAGTGGGGAAAAAAGGATTTAGAAAATGAAAATAAAAACATAAATCAGTGAATGAGCAAGGAAGTCCAACAGCTCCGTGGAATTCCAGAAAGAGCAGAGAAAACTGAAAAGGAAATCATCAACAAGCAACTCAAGAAAATCTCCCAGAAGGGAAACACATGAATTAAGAAGGCTGAGTTCCTAATGCAAGGGATGGAAGTTAACATGAATCAAAGCACATCATTGACATTAAAAGATGAGAATTAGAATGACTTCAGTCACCTCACCAGAACCTAAGGCAACAGGGCAAAGGCTTCAAAATTGAAGGAAACAGATTTTTAACTAAAAGTCTTACCTGGTTTTTAAACTATCAGTCGAGTGTGTGAGAAGAAAAAAAGACATATTTCAAAATCAAGAACTTTAGAAATATTTCTCCCATGAACTGTCTCTCAGGATGCGGTTAGGGAAAACATTTCATCAAAATGGGATACTCTTCCAGGAAAGAGAAACATAAGGTTATAGGAAATAAAAACTTCAACTAAGGACAGAGGGAAAGGGAATTCTCAAGATGTTGGTGAAGATCTTAAGGATGATCAAGAAGCACCAGCCACAGAGGTCACCAGTCCAGATGACAGCAGTGTGTCTCTCACGGCAGGTTTGATTAAGGCTGTCATCATGGTGCACACTTGGCTGTGGTTCATTGCTTTCAACCTCATGGAGCTATCAGAGAATGTTGCCACCAAAATAAGGGAAAGGCCAAGAAAGAGAAAGACAGGAGGACTTCAGTAACAGGGAAAACGACTCAAAGACAAAAGGAATACCCCAAACAAGAGCCAAGGGAAATTTCAGAAACATCTAACAGGGGTGTCCAACCTTTTCTCTGCTGTGAACTGGAATAATGAGTTGCCTTAGGCCACATATTAAATACACAAATGCTATGGAAAACTGATGAGCAAAGAGAAAAGTCTATGCACACTTTTCAGGATATCCAATACCACAGATTAGCAAACCAGGGCTAATAATCAAATAATCATCAGGGCTGCAAGTTGGATACCCTGAAAGGTGACCCACAAAGCAAACAGCCCAGATAGTAGATAGAGATCTTTGAAAATACAGAACTACAGAAAAGAAAGAAAAAAAGGAAGGGAGGGAGGGAAGGAGGGATAGAGAGAGGTAGGGAGATAGGAGGGAAAGGGAGGGAAGGAAGGTTGGTTCAGCTTAGAGCTGTGGTTCGTGCCTATAACCCCAGATACTCAGGAGGCTAAGGCAGGTAGATGGCTTGAGGCCAGGAGCTTGAGGCTGCAATGAACTATAATTGCAACACTGCACTTCAGCTTGGGCAACAGAGATTTTTGTCTCTTAAAAAAAAAAAAATTAGAAAAGATGCGTTCCTGAATATGACCAAATTTTTGGAGGGGTGTATTGAGAGGCATTTGGATATGATGGGAAAATTAGCAACTGATTGATAGAGAAAATTAAGCACACATACAAGTCATCATTTGCTTTAGAAAAACAAAAGGAAAGAAATATAATCATGTAGCACAATGACACTTGGCTGCCAATAATATTTGGATATGCATAATATAAATAATGAATAGCGATCCAAGCAAAAATAATTAATACAACACTATGGAAGTAATGAGAGAGAGAAAGAATGGCAAAGGGGATAGTGGGATGAGAGTGCTAGACAGTAATGCAAGATGACGGGAAATCTGCAGGTGATGGTTAAAGCTGACAAACTCAGTTATAGCAGCATATTAACATCACAGCAGAACCTGTAAGTCAATCACCAAGGGACTGTAACAAACTGGTCAACATATAGAGGTGGTCAACATAAGGAACTAGGTCTTTTGTATTCATATGTGCATGTGGTACATGTGTGGTCTATGAAAGTTAGGTCAGCATAACAAAGTGGTCAGAGGTGGCAAACTATGGAGGTTCTACTATATTTAGAAAATTTAGAAGCAATTGTTATACAATTTGTATACAATTATATAATTTTATACAAATTGATATACATAGGGAGGTCAGTAATATGAGCATGTCCATATTCAAAATGGATATATCACAAACATCCAAAATGTTTGAGTATAAAGAGTTCTTATCCATTTTAGTTCATTATGCCTGGCACAAATGATAACAATGGTTATTACTGAAGGAATGAATGCACCTCCCACCACACTCAGCTTGGTACAAATACACTGCTCTTCCTGAGAGACAGTTACTCCCTGATTTGTCTCTTATGAATTTATTACAAACAAAGGGGCTCATCTGACACATTGATGGATGATACAATTGGACGGTACATCTTCTAGCATGCAACAGAGTTCAGGAACTACACAACAGCATGTTGGCCAGATCAAGATTTAGAAGGCTCATAGTTGTACTCTATACTCCAGAGAAAGTCAGGGCTCAAGTTACAATTCTATTAAGTAGAGTCTCAAGAGCTCTAATTCAAGGATTTTAAAAATCCCATTTGAAAGCACATAAAATTGTATATATATTTCCTCCAACTAGAAGATGATTGATTACAATGGTCATGGAGAATTCTGGTAAGCTTATACTGCTTACTGCTGGCCTGTATTAAAATATGATATATTAAAAAATACATTCTGGAAGCTAAAAGTAGGCAGTCATCATCCAGAACTATGACCAGAACATGGTCAAAATCTAAACAAATGCTTGATGAGTACCTGCATGAATGACCGTTCAGTTAGTCACTGAGATGGCAGAAGCAGCTAGGAACTCATGTTGTAAGCCCCAGACTCCACATCTGAAGGAGCATGTCATCAGCAGCGTCTGGGATACAAATCTTCCCATAGCACCTGCTCTAGTAATAATGCTACAATGTCTATTTAAAGTAAAGCTGTCTACAATATTTTTTTAACTAAAGCAAGCACCATTCATGTATCTCCTGAGTACAGAGGAACAAACAGAATAACAGTAACAATTCTAGTACTTGAAGTAGTAGCTAGCAATAATGGAGAGCCTGGTGTGTACATGCATTATGTTAGCTGAAATGCAAACTCACTTAACCTTCAAACACAAACCTATATGGTGAATTTTTTATCTCTATTTTATAGTTGATGAGACATACTTTTCAAGTGATGCTCCCAAGGTCACACAGCTGCTGGCTGTGGAGCTATTATACAAATCCCAGGTTTGTTTGATTTTTCACTTAAATTACTCTGTCTCTTATGAAGGTAAACAGATAATGTCTTGGTCTGATTTGTGCCGCTATGACAGAATACCTGAGATTAGGAAATATATAAAGAAAATTATATTTGGTTCACAATTCTGGAGGTTGGGAAGTCTATCCTCAGGCAGCCTATCTGGGGAAGGTCTCATGCTGCTTTAATTCATAGCAGAAAACAGAGGGCGGGCTGTGTGCAAAGAAACCAAACACGAGATGGAACCAGCGGCTCTCCTGCTAACTAATGTAGTCCCATGAGAGCAAAAACTTATCAAGGAGATGGCATTAATGCATTCATGAGGGAGCTGTGGCCACAACCAAATCCGCCCACTAGCCCTCTCTCTCAATGCTGCCAAATGTAATCAAAGTTCAACATGCGCTTTGGAGAGGGAAAACCACAATTAAACGATAGCAGACAATATGTAGAAAATTTCTGAATTGTTTGAACCAAGGTCATGCAAAAGCAATAAAGAGTGACTGTTAGCCAGGAAAATAATTCAGAAATATTTTATATCACTTTAAGTATATGTCTACATCTCTGGTCATGTTCCCAATATGCTAGTTTAGGACCCTCAACCAAACCTAATCATTGCTGTTACCCAGCCTTAAAGACCATGTTGTTGAACCACAGTGTAGGAAAATGAAGAGAACCTTCATTCCCTTCACTATTTTTATAAGGACAGCTTCTTCTACAGGAAAACATGCCCTTTAACACCAAGATAATTTTGAAAAGCCATCTTGCTGATACCTACAGAAAGGTGTTAGTAAGAGTTTATACCAATAAAAAAGACAATAAATCTCAAACAAATCAGGGCTATTTTAAAAGCTGGGAAAAAATACTTTATGCAGAGATATGGAGAAATGCATGCCAGGAGACCATGGCATCCTCGCTGAGGGGAAGAGGAGTGGCAGGTAAAAAATCAAGCCCTGTAGGCAGAACTGATGCTAAACCCCAGCTCTAGCATTTGCTCACTGCCTGTGCTGGGAAAGTAACTCATATCCTCTTAGTCTCTAAGCTCTGCTTCCTATATATGAAGTGGGAATAACAATAGTCTCTACTTCACAGGGCTGATAAGAATGAAATTAACTAATAAATACAAAGAACCAAGACAAATATTTTTTTAAAAGTCTAGCATTTAGCAACTACTTAAATTTTTAAAATCATTATTCCCTAGAACAATTTAAAAATGGATTCAGGAGAAAGCTGCTTTGCAAAATCGGTTTCAATGTACACTCTTCTGAAGCACATACTTTCAGAATGTTTATTTAATTACTTTTTAAATACATAGTTAATGTCCTTGTGATTTTTTTCTCCCCTCAGTAGCTAAAGGATCTTCATTTATTAAATGCTTCCTAGGTTTCAGACACTAAACTGAAAACCCTTTTTTTCATCTAATCCTCTCAACTCTGTGAGGCTGATGTTATTACTCTCATTTTATTTTATTTATTCTTTTTCTTTTTAGAGACAGAGTCTCAAGCTGCCAGCCTGGGTAAGAACGCCTTAGTGTCAAAGCTCACAGCAATTTCCAACTCTTCCCTCCATTTTTCCATTTTTAGTAGAGACAGGGTCTCACTTTGCTCAGGCTGGTCTCAAACTCCTAAGCTCTGGCGATCCACCCACATCAGCCTCCCAGAGTGCTAGGATTACAGGTGTGAGCCACCGCCCGGCCTTTTAAAAGTGAGAAAACACGAACTCAGAACTTAAGGAAATTTCCCATGCAGATAAACATCAGAGCTGGGATTCAAAATCCAGGTCTTGTTGGATTCCAAAGTCTAGGCTTTGAAATATTGTGCTACCTAACCCCTTATTTCCTCAGAGACCATGGTTGTGCCAACCACAGTGTTTTTCAGGAAAGTTAAGCTTCTCAGTTGGAGAGAGATTACTGTATGATTATTTCTAAAAGGAAAAGTCAATAGTTGAGAGAGTCATTCAAAAGCACTCAGGGACACCACAAAGGCCTTAATTCTGTGCAGCTGGCACACTCCTGTGCCGTTCTCTGATTCCCTTTGACCTTCTCCTAGGCAGTGTGTAAATGGTTTTAGTAACTGCAAATTAGTCATTTATTGATATTCCAAATAAAATCCCAAGCACCTTTACTAAAACATGATAGTAGAAGCTATCGCTAATGGGAACAGCGTCCAGATTTTCAGTCTATTCATTAGATTGCAATTAGAAAGAATGAAGAAACCATTTCCTAGAACACAGACAATCGCGCCATTGAAAAATTCAGTTTCTAGAATTCTGGGTTCCTTCCTGGGACTGACCTGCTGCCTCTCCTCTGTTATTTCACTGGGGAGACAATAAGCTTGCATTGGTTTTTGTTCGCAATTCTAGAAAAATGCAGGTGGCTAAAATGAGTGTCTGGCCTTACACGCAGCTTCTATTACAGTTTGCAGCCTGTTATCAATCACAAAGTAACAAAGGGAAGTGTGGTAATTAAAGCTAACCCTCTTCTTTAATAAAGTAGGGTTGAAAGCGGAAACCTTTAAGTTCCTTTAATTGCTGACTTGGCTGCGTGAGACAAGCACCTGGCATGTATTAGAGAAAAACAGTTGATCTTGGAAAGCCCAGATCCAGGGCTATGACCTTCATTTCCTCTTCACTGCTCTTGAATGCTACAGTAGCAGAGGTGAAGATAATATAGAGATTTAAGTTAGCCCTGTCAAAAATATACAACAGAGCCATATATAAAATCTAAGCAAAATCATCCAGGTAGAAAAGTAAGGATTAAAAAAATATATTCTTCTTTGTTCCAAAACTTATTTAAAATATTTCTAAAACCAAATATAGGAGGCTAATAGATGATTACTTAATCTTAAGGTCCAAGAAAAGAGGAACCCAAAGGCTTTAGAAATGTCAAGTTACTTTACCCACTGATCACTCAGGATTGATTTTTAAAACAGTATCAAACTAGTATTCTGATTTTTTTTAAGCTGAAAACAAAATGCCTAAAAAAAAAAAAAAAAAGGACACAAAAATGTTTTCAATTTTGCAGAAATAAAATGAATGCTATTTTTAAAATTTCCTCATAGATGTGAAGGAAATCATATTGCAGATAATTATGTAAGTAATAATTCCTCTGGAAGCCATAGGTATAGACTTATAAGCAAGTATTTTCCCTTTTATGTGCTGTATTTCAGCACTGAATAGCTCACAGATCCCAGACACATAAAGTCACAAGCAAGCAGAGAAGATACATGTTTATTCTGAGAAGAAAACCCAAATGAGGAATGACAACCAAATTGCAAAGCACAGAGCCGATGGTGGCAAACGGAGATAACCTGAAAGGCAGCATCTGCTGCTAAGTGCCACTGTCAGAAAGGAGCCACAGCTACCATAAGTGACAGCAAGACTGCCATTCAAACCGCACTGTCAGGTTGGGTCTACATTTAACATGAGATAAACATCTCAAGAGTTTTAGGGACTCAAGTGAGTAACTGACTGAGACAACTATAACTAATGTAACTTTCTGCCCTCAAGACAATACCGCTTACTTTTACACATATTGGATAAAAGAACACTTAGTTCTTATTTTTCTGCCAATACATGCTTTTAAATTTCATAACTAAAAGTTAAGAGTCCGTATCTCATTCTCTCCCTTTGGACAGGCTTTAGTAGTATTCCTGTTCACTCCAAATTCATAACAGGCCAGAGCTTTCTATACTTTGGAAAGGCAACGCTTGCACCCACAGGTCATACTGGCACAGTTCTGAGGACTCATTGAGACCTTCAGGCCCAGAATCTCTGTTATTCCTTAACTCTACCTCTTTTTGTTCATTTGAAACATATCACCTCACATCCCCAATTCTTCATCTAGCCCCTCCCTCCTAAATCATACTATACACGGAACATTTTTTGAAACACCATTCATCGTCGAACAAAAGTAAATATCCTCAATGGTCCCCGAGATCACATAAAAACTAAAAATATCTTAATTATAGACTTCAAAATACTTTAGTAGTTTAAATACCTTCATCTTTTTCAGAGGCAATACGGGGTGACACAAAAGACGTGGGTTTTAGGATGACCCAGACACGGATTTGAACTGGCCAACTATTAACTGCATAACTTTAGACAATGATTCACTGGAGGCTGAGTAGGGAACAGAATAGGGAAACTGAGACAGAGAGGTGTCCAACAACACCAGCTATAATGAAAGGAACACAAGCTTCCAGGTCTGTCTGAAGAACTTTTAAGCCTTAGGACACTTTGAATCACAAGATATGTGAATGCTGGCAGGGCCTGGTGGCTCACGCCTAGAATCCTAGCACTCTGGGAGGCTAAGGTAGCTGGATCTCTTGAGTCTGGAAGTTTGAGATCACCCTAAACAAGAGTGAGACCTTGTTTCTACTAAAAATAAAAAAATTAGCCAGGTGTTGTGGCAGGCACCTGTAGTCCCATCTACTTGGGAGGCTGAGGCAGGAGGATTGCTTGAGCACAACAATTTGAGGTTGTTGTGAGCTGTGATGCCATGGCACTCTACCAAGGGCAACAAAGTAAGACTTTGTCTTCAAAAGTTAAGTAGGTAAATAAATTAATTAATTCTTAACTAATAAGAACAGTGTGTATATGATCATGTCACACAGTGCCAGCCACACAAATGTTCATTTCTTTTCCTTCTTTCCTATCCCATTATCACCTCCACCCCCCATGAAATAAGTGGGAAAGGAATGCCACACTATTGCGTGTACAGTGAAAGGTACAGAAAGTATGAGGGATCAAGAGGAGCTCCTACATTAAAAACTAAACAAAACTCATCACTTTATAGAGTCAGAGGAACCATCTTCCACCTTATTCAGTGACAAAGTGACACCTCCTTAGAGAGGAATCTACCCAGAACAAAGTATCTTCTGCAGCTCACACTAGTCACATTTCACAAACTCTAACTCTCACACTCCCAGGCTCATTCCACCTGAGTTCAGTACATACTGGAGAATAAGGGACTTTTGTTTCATCGGATGGTCATTTAACAGAATAAACACAAAGAAACCAGAAAGACTTTTACTCCCTCTTTAACCCAATTCCCTGAATAGCTTGGAAACAGCAAACAGAGAGATCAAGTATCTCTAAAACTCTCTAAAGAATACGACCTGGCTTCTGGCCACGGCAGATCCAAGAATGCCCACAGTGTGCACGGTGGCATCACTGGGTGGTCCTGAGTAGCCACCATCTCATCACGTGGCAGAAGCACCAGCAGCTGCAGCACGAGCTGACACGGGGCACTCCACAGGTTCCCAGGCCTGAAGGAGTGGACCCCAGGGTGGAGAAGCGCAGGTCAGCAGGAAGACAGGCAGCATCCTTAGTGCTCCATCAGCCTTAGTTCAGGCATTTCCAGATATACTGAGTGTCTGGAAGCTGAGGGAAATTCTGAAGCTGCAGACACGGCAAGTTTAATCTTGCTGCACAGGAGAGTCAAGGAGGTTTTTGAAAATGCCCATGCTGAGCTCCCACTCGGGGAGTGATTTAATTGGTCTAGGGCAGGGCCGAGATGATCCTGGCATTTCTAAAGCTGTCCAGGGGATCCCGACATACTGTAGGAGCTGAGAGCCACACACGGCCTTGGGCTGTTCACGTCTGGAGATAGGCTGCTTAGAGTACTTTATCATGTAGGTGTTGTGAGTCATTAAAGGATTTGCAATGCTGTTGTAAAAGGATTAGATTTATCTTTTAGAAAAAAACGGCTGGTAACTGTGAGGAGAGGAAAAGACCAGGCTACAGGGACTACACACTATAATGCAGGCTGCGGGCAGTCTGTCCACCCATGCCCTATGCGCTCACCCAATAAATACGTACTGAATCTCTGTTATTTAGGAGGCACGGTGAATAAAATAAAGAATACACACAACCAGCTCTTGAGAAGCTCCCAATGGAGAAAGAGGCAAAAAAGCAAATAAAATGCTGTGCAGTAAGAATAGAAGGGAAGAACCTAAAATCAGAGAGAATGGCCAAGATGTTATAAAACTGTCCTGTCCAAGATGAAGTGGATTCCAAGCCAAACACGGAAGCTGTCGTGGCCAAGCACACAAGGCAGCAGATCATTCTGCACTATGAGGGCCCCGTGTCATCTCTCTGTAAATCAAGTGATATCACGAGGCTACCACAAGGGAAGCTACGGAGACCTGAAGACAGTCCAGTGACTGTCTGTGAAATGTCTGGGACTGACCGGAAATGAGTCTGTGAAAGTTTCACCTTGTCTCTGCTCAACTTTAAAAACTGAACTGGCATCATCTGCTTTGTGTTTAGAGACAAAAATAAATCTGACAGAAAAATGGAGGAGAGACAAGAAGGAAAACTACTATGCAGGCCATTCCAAACACCCAGGGGAAGACAGTGAGAGACAGGGAGGAGCGGAGTGGGGGCAGAGATTGCCGTCTACCTAGTGGCAGGACTGGTTTCAAACTGATATACTCGATATTTAGGAAGGCTTAGAATTAAGTTAGAGTGACAAAGTAAAACCTCTAAGATGGGACGAAAGAACACAGGCAGGATGTGGGGTGTGAAAACTCCAGAAAATTGTGCTTATACTAAATATGTAAGAGAAAAAAAGTGAATCAATGACATTAATTATTCACTAAGAGTAGGTCGTATTTCTTCAAGAATGGTTGGTTTACAGTAAATATTTGATTAATACATCACTTTGATAAGCTAAACTTTTTGAAACCATAAACTGATTTTAATACATCCCCAAAAGTTATTGGTTAAATTCAATATCTGTTCCTTTGTTTAAAAAAGTAAATAAACCAATATTGAGGATAATAAATAAATATTAAGGTAACTCTCAAAACAAATAGCTTTCCAATAATGAGTGAAAATTAATGAGTCCCATTAAAAGCCAGAACAAAATAAAAATACCACTTTACATTTAGATGTAACTTTCTGTCAAGAAAACCAGAATTAACTAAGTAGCTATTGGTTAATGAAGGAGTCTGGTAAAATCAATGGCTATAGCTCATTTTACCCTCAAACCAAGAGCTTTCCTATATGGTAAAAATAATTGTCTAATGTAATAGAAAAATCCACTGGCAAAAGAAATCACAAACTAAAATTTAAAAACTAAAAAAAAAAAAAGGCTCAAAGATTCTATATAAAGAAAACAAATCTTTACTGAGAGATTTAAAGAAGGCTTAAAAATTGGAGAGACATACCATATGTTTCTAGATGGAAAGTTTATGTCAGTTCTTTCCAAATCCACATGCATAATTATAGCAAATCCAATAAATACAATGAACTCCTTTCACACCTGGATGAGATAAACCATACAAAGCCACACACACA
>CAUYQV010024144.1:0-12053 GCA_963574575.1 Galagoides demidoff | reverse complement strand
ATAGTACTTGCTCACCTTATATCTCTGCATCATATTTTGGTAATTCTCACAATATTTATAACTTTTTCATTATTATTATATCTGTTATGGTGAGCTGTGACCTGTGACTTTTGATTATTGTAATGGTTTGGGGGCTCTATGAACCTTGTCCATGTAAGAGAACTTAATCTATAAACACTGTATGATCTGACTGCTCCCTGATCAGCCATTCACCCGTCTGTCATCCTCTCCTGAAAATGTGGTGAAAGTACTAAAAGGACTAGAATTAGAAGGGGAGACTGAAGATAGGACTTAATTGTTATAATCCTACAATGAAACTTTAATGGTTAAGGAGTTCCTTTTTATAAATGATCAAAGAAAGTGAGGCATTGAAATGGACTGTACTCTTGATGAAGATGCTCTGAATATTGTTAAAATGACAACAGGATTTAGTGTACTACATAAACTTAACTGATAAAGCAGGGGCAGGATTTTAGAGGATTAGCTCTAATTCAGAAATAATATTATCGATGCAACAGAGAAATCTTTTGTGAAAGAAAGTGTCAATCAATGTGTAATTTTAGTGCTGTCATATTTTATGAAATTGCCGAAACTACCTCAACCTTCAGCAACCACCACCCTGATCAGTCAGCTGCCACCAACATTCATGTAAGATCCTCCCCCAGTAAAAAGTTTATGCTGAAGGCTTGGATAATTGCTACTATTCTTTACTAACAAAGTAACTTTTAAGGCTGGGCATCATGCTCAAGCCTGTAATCCTAGCACTCTGGGAGGCCAAGGCTCATGGATTGTCTGAGCTCAGGAATTCGAGACCAGCCTAAGCAAAGTGAGACCCTGTCTCTACTAGAAATAGAAAATTTTTATTTAATAGAAAAATAGCCAGGTATTGTGGTGGGTATCTGTAGTCCCAGGTACTTGGGAGGCTGAGACAAGAAGATCACTTGAGCCCAAGTATTTTAAGGTTGCTGTGAGCTATGATGCCACGACACTGAACCCCAGTGAGATTCTGTCTCAAAAAAATAATAATTTTTCATAAAGGCATGTGCATTATTTTTTACATATGCTACTGTACATGAAATAGATGGCAATATAGTGTAAACAACTTTGATAAGGACTGAGAACCCAAAAAGTTTATGTGACTCACTTTGTTGCAGTGGTCTAAAACTGAACCCACAAATCTTGAATGTATGCTTATAGCTGACAATGGATAACCATCTGAGAAACTACTGGGACTACCAGCTGTTAGGTGTTTGGCTGACAGTAAGTAAGCATAAGAGGCAGGAACGCAGGCATCATCAGCTCCTGCAAACAGTAGCTATGGATAAAAATGCTGATGTGACGATTATGCATTAGTCTTTTCAGGGACATACATGTTTCCTGTCAGCATGTATATAAAGCATAAAGTGTGCAGGCAAGGCTGTATAGATACATGTATGTCCATGTGTGCCTGATGAGAGAATTATAAGACTATTGCTAAAGATTAAATTTGGATTAATATCTTAAACAATGAACAAGCAATATATGAGTAATTAGGATTCTATGTTTATTTTTGGTCTCAGAATTAAGTAAACATTATTAAAGGTAAGTAATAGGAATGAAATAATTTCCCCAGAAAGCAAAGTTTAGTGAATAGGTGAATAAACTCCCAAAGCAAAGAATTTAGCACATTGATGAGTTTTGATGAAATATGCATAAACTAAACACTAATTATTTAAGCTGGTGACCTTCCTTTCCTATTTCAGCTATAAGTTTATTTATTCTTTAGCCTGTTGCATACTAGCTAGTATAGTAAACAGATTCAGATACTCAGAGAAGATTTCTCAAGATTCCACAGGAAGGATCAAGATTCTAGCATCCATCAGCCTTCAGGGAAGATCAAGTTTATAGGAAGCATGGTACTTCCTGATTCTGTCAGGAAGATAAAGGCATATTCCTTCAGCCAATAATTATAATTGTGGCAGCTAAGAAAATTTTTTTCTATTTTAGAAGGAGCCACAAGATTTCACAGTTACCAAGATGGTTAAGAGTATATAAAATCATTAAAATCATATCTAGCATGTGGTTATTTTGAAAAATACTTTCACAATATAAATGAATCTTCACTTTGAAAGGACAGAAAATAGAAGATCAGATGAAATATCACCTATAAAATACCTGCCCCTCTTGATAAGAGTACCAAGCAAAAAGAGGCAAGACCAGACACTGATGCAGACAGCTTATTATCTGTACTCTGGGCTACAATTGAAGGTAAGTTTTTCTCTCTGACTCAGCTGTGAAAAGTCTGTGAGATTATATTACAGGAGATTCCCTAGTTAGGGTAAATTATTATTATTAGTTAGGGTAAATTATTCAAGATTTTCAGAAATCCTAAGAAAGATCACATTTTATCTATGCCCACCCAAATCTCTCTTCCTCTATGCCCAATGCCTTCTCAATTCCTAGTGAACTCCTTTTGCTTACTTGGGATAATTTCTAGATTGAATGAAGGGTAGAATCTCAGAATCTTGACTAGGTGGAGGTAGTAGTAAATCTCGAAATCGTTCTGTCAAAAGAAAAATAAACAGTAAGCTATTTAAAAAAGTCATTAAAATGAAATTTAAAATAGAATTATTTCTTACTGTTTTGTTAGCTATTTTGACCATCTGTTCTTTATTAAAAATTTACCCACCATTTTATGTACTACTAAAATATATGTCTATTTCTTCTTAATGACTACATATATCTTTATGATTAAAATGTTAACAATCCCTACCAATAGAAAAATAGCAAGTATTCATTAGTATAGATTAATAAAATCTTATAAGTGAAAGGTTAGATAAGACATATATGACCAATAAACATACCAAAAGATGCACAAAAATCTCATTAGTAACCTGGGAAATGCAAATCAAAACCACACACTATTAGCTAGCAGTCACATTACATAGCATGTAATTAATAGAAATTAGTTTTGTAAGACCAAGTGTTAGAATGTTGATCAATATAAACTCTTATGCATTGCTGGTGAGAGTGTAAATTGGTACAACAACTTTCAAGAACAATTTGGTATCATTTTTTAAATTTAACTTTTGTGTACCTTAAGGCCCAATATTTCCATTCCCAGGATTATACTCTACAGAAACTCACTTGTCTTAGATTGGGAGAGGATGTTGATAGCACCTCTGTTAATAGTAGTGGTTTTCAACTAGTGTGTGGCAGCACACAGGTGTATGGTGAGATTATTTTATGGGTGCCACAAAATTTTTAAAGATCATTAATTGAATTATTTTCAAAAGAATTTTTCAAAGCACAGTAAGTAAATTCTTTTTTATTACTCATTTTTTTGATCAACATAATTTAAGTATGCCATGGAAGTTTAACTAAATATAGGTTAAAGTGTTCTGTGAGATTAAAAAAAGGTTGAAAAACAGTGGTCTATAGCAAAATAAATGGAAACAATTCAAGTGTCCATCAACATGAAAATTCGTTTACATGGATGGAGCTGGAAAATATTCTTCTTAGCAAAGTATCTCAAGAATGGAAGAAAAAGTATCCAATGTACTCAGCCCTGTTATGAAATTATAGCCCAATTATAGCCCAAGAATATGGGGAAAGAGGAGAGGGAGGGGAGCAGAGGGGGGAGGATTAGTGGAGGGAGGGTGATTGGTGAGATCACGCCTATGGTTCATCCTATAAGGGTACATGTGAATCTCTCTAAATGTAGAATATAAATGTCTTAACACAATAACTAAGAAAACGACTTGAAGGCTATGTTAACCAGTTTGATGAAAATTTTTCAAATTGTATATAAAAACAGCACACTGTACCCCATGACTATATTAATGTACACAGCTATGATTTAATAATAATAATAAAAATGAGAATGGACAGCTTGAGCTTATTTACGAAATGGAATATTAACTGGAGTGAAACTGAGTTATTTCAGTTACAAATAGAAACATAATGGACCATACAATATAATGCTTAGTGGAATAAAATCACAGCAGAATTTCATTATTATTGAGTTAAAAAACAAGTTAAGGAATGTATTGTTTAGCTACATTATATATGAAAGCAACCCATTGAGAAAGGTGGTAATACACCCCATTCAGGATAGTGGTTAGCTTTTAAGAAGGGTGAAGGGATGAAAAAAGAGAAGCAAAGGAGTAGATGTTAAATGATTGTTAAATGTCTGTTTCCAATGCTTAGTTGTCATATCATAATGAATGAATGTGTGACTTAATGAGGGCCTAGAAGAGTCCAATGATGTGGTAGATCATGAAGCAAGAACTGGTTTTACAAATTTCAGTGTATATGAAGTTCATAATGAAGAAGAGAAGGAGAAACAGAAGAAAAGAAAAAAAGAGGGGGGAAAGAAAAGGCAAGGGGGAGTGTGGACGGGAGGAATACTGAGTACTACCTTGGAAATATTTCCATTGCATAGCATACTTTCATATGCATCTGCACTGCATAGAGTACGCCAATTCCAGGACAAGATATCCATTACCTCTAGAGTCATCTCTATGGAAAGGCTTCTCTGAGTCTGCCATTATTCTTTCTCTCTCTCCTTCTACCAAAATTGGAATGGGTTGGTGCTATTGTGGACTCCTAGCACATACTGTGCATATGCTTCCACAAAATTCATCACATATGTTTTACTACTATATGCATTTGTCTATCTATCCCCGCTATCCTCCCAGTAGATGTGTATTGTGCTGCCAGGACAAAGAGCACAATCTGATACATGTTAAAATGCCAGATAAATAAATTTTTGAGGAATATTTCCAACATTAAGTTTTACTGGATAGAGAAAGCTGTCAAAGTTAATCATAACAACTGTGAGAAGGAACCAATTGGTCACACATTAATGATGAAAACCAAAGGGACCTGTAATCCAGTTGTGAGAGAGTCACAAATTGGAGTAAAAAGCTTAAATGCTCTAGCTACAGCAAATCTATCCCTAACTTAAGGTGAGTTCCACAAGAATACTGCAGTGAAAATAGCTGTTTCTCAGTTACTGAATAGTTAGATATTAAGTCATCTGTGAGAACAGTGTTCACAAAGTATTACAGGATACAGATTTTGTCTTTGTATTTATTAAAACACATTGAATCATAGTCATTTAACTAACTTCTACTGGGTTTTTTATTCACCTGACAGTTCTTACAATACATTGGGAAGGAACTAATGAGATCCCAAAATAGCAGAAGATGTATTCTGATGTCTTGAAATCCAAAAAACACCCTGTATTTTTCTCCTTTAATTATTCATACTCTGTAATTTGAGGTGGCATTTTAAATAATTACTGACTAATAAACTATCTTTAATCTATAAAATTAATAAATTCTTCAATGAAATGATTAGTAAATTCTTGTGCTTATGTACAACCTTTACTTTGCTGTCAGTGTCCCAATTTATGTATCACTCATTAAATGTGTGGCTTGCAATGTTTATATTTTTTTCATTTAACCTTTTCTAAAATGGATCTTGGAAAATTAAGCCAAAACCTTATAGCAAATAAGAACATTACATATCAAGTAAAAAACTGTTCAAACAACTATATTAGTTATGATATTCCATGAGAGATAAACACATGAATTTAAGTTTGCTGAATGACTCTCGAATTTACTTAGAAGAAAACAAAAATCAGAATTCCTAATATATACAACCACCATATTTCTCACAATAGGTTTTCTCACCAATAGGTTTTTCTCGTTTTACATAATCACAAAAGACGTGATTATAAATCTGGGAAAATAATCTCAAGACATGATGTTGATATACTGATAGAAAAAACACACACACACAGATATATACACATAGCAAAAGCAGAATAAAAGAGATCATTTATAAAGCTGTGAAGAAATCTACAACTGATACTCCTCCATTTGAAATGTCCTTTAATCTGAATATGATAAATACAAGGCATAATAACAAGAAAACATGAATAAAAACCTTTGAATAGCAATCATGACTATCAAAAAAAGTTCACATATATTCCAACAGAGAAATATGCATAGCACTTTATAATTCTGTACTTTTTAATTTTTGTTTTTATTATTACATTCATAAATTCTAAACCTAAGCAATTAATTTTATCCCACAAAGGCATACTGATTGTTCATTTTATCTTTATGGGAATTAAGTAAATAATAAAAATTATCCATAGAAAAATTCATGTAGAGGATTATGAGAAGCTGACTGACTAGTAGAAATGCTTGGCAGAGGGTCCTCACCAGAGGGAGAAAAAAAATGGGACAGAAACAGACTCTATGAAACCAAAGGTGGGGAGCTGAGCCAAGAATGAAGTTTGTCAAGCTGTGACTACAACAAAGAGCATTCAAGAAAACAATTACCCTCTCCCAAGTGGGAAGCTTGCAGAGGGCTCTCTGCAAGTGAGCAGGGGACAAAAGACCTCTTGTTTTACCTCACTGAAGAGAACAACTAAATACTGGGTCTTCTTCTCCAGGGAGGCCCCACTGGTGAACCTAGACACCACCCCACCTGGCATAAAATTGAACAAATGTTTTCCCCGCAATTCCAAACTCCCAGTTCACCCTTCCCCCCTCACATGCAGTCTAAAGTTCTGCCTCCTGCAGAGCCCAGAGTGTTTGGTCTTTTCTTGAGAGGTCTGGACATAGTGTGGAACGCTGAACATCAACACAGAATCTGTCTCACTGGGAAGAAAGAGGGCATGGAAAGAAAGGGACAAGCAGCAGGAGGAGGAGCAGTCCCTGGTTATGACTTTCCTCAGCCAGTGGTGGTGTTGATCCTCAGTTCAGGCTGTGTCTGGCGGGAGGGGGTGCAGAATCCTGGCTCTGTCGGTGCCCACAAGTAGGGGAGTGGTCACCCTATGTGGACTGAGCTTGGCAGATGGGGACATGGTCTTCCAGCTCCAACTGAACTGACAGCAGAGATGCAGATGCCAATGTGGACTGAGTCCAGTGGGTGAAGATAAGGATCCCTAGCTTCAAATGAGCCAGCAAGCAAAAGCTTGCTGGTTGTGGACCTAGCCCAGTGGGGAGGGGCGGTCCCCCAGCTCCAAATGAGCTGGCAAACAGAGGCATGGATGTCCAGTGCAGACTAAGCCCAGCGGGAGGGGTCCCAGACTCCTACCTCTTTGTGCCTTTGGGGGCAGGGGTGCTGACGCCCAGTTGGGACTTTGATGGGCAACTGGCCTGCCATAGGGTACCAGGGTTGCGGGACAGACTGACTGTGGATTCCTATCTGCAGTTGGAGATACCCTTGTGTCCCTCTGTGTTGAACAGGGTTTGTAATTCCCAAGACAATTTGTTTGGAACTCTCATCTGGGGCTGTCCACCTAGGGATACTTTGAAGTTCTGTAGTGGAAAATAACTGAATGGTGGGGGCAGGGTGCTGCAACTGTCTGTATCTCTCTTCAGCTGAGATTTAAACCTAATACCATCACTTTGTAGGATAGGATAGAGATTGACTGATTTCAAAACAGAGCCAGCTTGCTCTATCTCACCAAGTAGGTCCCTAGAGTCTCTGGCTAAAACTCTGAAAGAGGCCTTTGTAAGGTTGATTGTAAGAGATAAACCACAATTACAAAGCTTAGAGCTTTGGTAAGGGGCTGATTAACTCTACTATGTGGGACCCACAAGTCAATCTCACCCTACCAGTTTTAATAACCACACTGTGGAAATTAAACATGGGGTGGAACCACAGGAAGAACTCTGGCAACATGAATAACCAGAGTAGATAAGCCCCCCTCCCCAAGAAATGACAAAGGAGATATAAGTGAAGATGCCATGCATAGATAAATAGCTCAAATGTCAGAAATAGAATTCAGAATATGGATGGCAAATAAGATGAATACAATGGAAAAAAAGTTAGAAATTGAAATCCTAAAAGTAGTTCTAAAGTTGTCTCAAGAAACTAATGAATTCAAAGTCACCAAAGAGATGGCCATGATGAGAAAAGAGATAGCAGGGGGTGGAACCAAGATGGCAGACTGCAGCCAGCTTTTTGCAGAGGCTCTCATCCAGAAGGAGGTTGAAAGGACAGAAGTTTGACAAATTAGCTGATGGTCTGGGGCAGAGCCAAAAGAGAAGATTGAAGAGCGCACTTCAACCTTCCTGAGGCGAGCTGTGACCCCAAAAGTACAACCAAAAGGTACAAAATCCACCACCAAGCGGACGGGAGTCCCCGCCCCCACAACAAGGGCTCGCAGTTTACTCCATGCAAACAAGCAAGCAGAGTTCAAACTTCTCCCACTCTATCCCACGAGAGAGACCCCCTAAAAACTGGCCTTCCTACCCCTGCTGGTGTGCCACGGCACCCTCCGGCCAGGCATAAAACTGTAAAACTGTATAAATCTGTATATAGTCCCCACTTGCAACATTAAACTCTGAGGAGTCCTCACCCACCTACTCCAAGGTCTGGAAATTTATTACCTATGGAGTCCTGATTCTTAGGCATCTCCTTGGGAGAAGTGGAAGGGAAAAGGGCTGGTGCTATTCTGTGCTGACTATGGTGTGGGCATGAGGAGAGCAGAATTGGCTCTGGGGATGCCAGTGCAGCAATGGTGGCATCCCGAGTGACAGGCTGACGCCATTGCAGCCCCATCCCTTTGAGCAAGTGGAGGTTCCGGACAGCAGCCACAGGCAGGGCGCACATAACTTTCTCAGGTGGAGTGCCAGCCCTCAGGGGGCTGATGCGCCTGAGACAAAGGCAGTGGGCAGGCAGAGGCTAGAATTGACACCTGAGTGTAAAGCTGAATGCAACCTCTGATTTACAGAGAAATCTAGACGGACAGAGGCCTAATTTAAACACGCAAGGCTCCCCTGCCGAACTCAGATTTCTGGCTGATTTTGCCAGGTTAAACCCCGGGAGCAGTGGCCTACTGGAGTGAATAGGGCCACAGACTTGGGGGATTACGAGTGACTGGGTGCAAGGTGGGGAAGGAGGTATTAACCTTCCCAGACTAACCCATTTTCCAGGTGGGTCCCTCTGCCCTCGCGGAGCACTGAGCAAGTTATATCTGAACTGCAAGCAGATCCCTCTTATCTAGCTCCCAGAGACATTTGAACTCTTCCACCTGAAATGGGTGCTGACTGGGACAACTGATTTGGACCCCTCAAACCTGGTAAACCACCCAAGGACTATTGAAAGGGGCACCCCAGGTGTATGGTTGAGGGAAGGTTTGAACTATATAAAACTGTATATATTCCCCACCTGCAACATTGAACTCTGAGGAGTCCCCACCCACTCATTCCAAGGTTTAGAGTTAGAGTTACGGAGTCCAGATTCTTGGGCATCTCCTTGAGAGAGGTGGAGGGGGAAGGGGATGGTGCTGTTCTGTGCTGGTTGTGGTGCAGGCTTGAGGAGAGGGGAATCGGCTCGGAGGAAGCCATGCAGCAACGGTGGCATCCTGAGTGGCAGGTTGACACCATTGCAGCCCCATCCCTTTGGGCAAGCAGAGGTTCCGGACAGCAGCCACAGGCAGGGCGCACATAACTTTCTTGGGTGCAGCACCAGCCCTCAGGGGGCTAATGTGCCTGAGACAAAGGCAGTGGGCAGGCAGAGGCTAGAATTGACACCTGAGTGTAAAGCTGAAGGCAATCTCTGATTTATAGAGAAATCTAGCCAGATAGAAGCCTAATTTAAACACGCAAGGCCCCCCTGCTGAACTCAGATTTCTGGCTGATTTTGCCAGGTAAACCTCGGGAGCAGTGGCCTACTGGAGTGAATAGGGTCACAGACCTGGGGGACTACGAAAGACTGGGTGTAAGGTGGGGAAGGAGGTTTTAACCTTCCCAGACTAACCCAGTTGCCGAGTGGGTCCCTTTGCCCTCAAGGAGCGGGGTGGGCCCAAAACTGCTTGCTAGAGTCGCACGTCTCAGGGGCAGCAGGCTCCTGCTCTGGGCAGGCCCAGAACCACTCGCTAGTGCCGCAGGCATCCTGCAGGCAGAGGCTGAGGCATCCGCTATTCCAGGTAGACCCAAAACAGCTTGCAAGAGACACACACACCCCACGGGGGCCAGGGGAGGTGTTCCCTGCTCCAGGCTCCCAAGCTGTGTGGGCCTAGAACTGCTTGCTAGAGCCACCCTCGCCCTGCAGGTGGTGGTGGAGGGGTCTACCACTCTTGGAGGGCCCAGAACTGTTTGCTAGAGTCACATACGTCCCTCGGACAGAGGTGGAGGAATTCCCCGCTCTGGGCTCCCGCACTGGGAGGACACAGATGTGCTTGCTAGCACCACACGTGTCCAATGGGTGACAGTGAAGTAGTCCCCAGCTTCCCCTTAGCTACTCTGGTGGGGCTGAACTAGGACTAATCTGGTCCCTCGCGAACCCTGCACTACCACTGCCATTCCCCTACCCCCTGGCTGCTCCAGGGTGCTGAACTAGGACTGATATAGCCACTACAGTTCCCCTGTTCCACTGGTTGCCCCAGAGGGGATGAACTAGGACTGATCTGGCTACTGCCAGTTTCCTGCTCCCTTGGGTCACCCGGCAGGCTGAACGAGGTCTAATCCGGCCACGCACACTCTTGTGCAGCTGCTGCTGTTCCACTGCACCCCGGCTGCCCCAGCACCCGAGAATTGGGAGAAGACAACAGACACGCTCTGCCTGTCTCTCTGAGCAACCAGAAGAAGCCACCAACTGAACGGTTCTGGTAAGGCCTCCAAACAAGGGAAACTCAGCCTGAGGTGGAAACAGCAGAAAAACTCTGGTAACTCAAATAACCAGAGTAGATCAACTCCTCCAAGGGAAAATGGAGAAGACACAATTGAAGACCCCATCCACAAGCAAATGGCTGGGATATCAGAAATCGAGTTCAGAATGTGGATAGCAAATAAGCTTAACAGACTGGAAGAAAGGAAGGAAATAGGAGCTCAAGAAATTATTCAAAAGATATCTCAAGAAATTATTCAAAAGATGACTCAAGAACTCAACGATTTCAAAGTTAAAATGATCAAAGATTTTGAAATACTGAGACAAGAGGTTGCAGCCCTCAAGTATCTGAAAGACACAGTGGAATCCCTCCGTAACAGAGTGCAACAGGCAGAAGAAAGGATCTCTGATTCTGAAGACAAAGCTTTTGAAGAAGCCCAGGAGTGCAAAGATCAAAAGAAATGGAGAGCAAAAACACATCTCACTCTCAGAGAACTCTCGGATAATTTGAAGAAAACTAATATTCGCCTTATAGGAATCCCTGAAGGTGATAAAGTTGCTTCACAAAACACAGAGGCTCATCTTCATGAAATTATGAAAGAGAACTTTCCAGACATGCCAAGAGATTCTGAAATTCAGATAGCAGATAGTTTCAAAACCCCAGCACGACTCAACCCAAACAAGACATCCCCCAGACACATCATAATCAACTTCACCAAAGTTAAGATGAAAGAGAAAATTCTGAAAGCAGTTAGACATAAGAAAACCATAACCTACAAGGGGAAGAGTATTAGGATGACTGCAGATCTCTCAGCTGAAAACTTTCAGGCCAGAAGAGGATGGTCATCGACTTTTAATCTCCTAAAACAAAGTAACTTTCAACCCAGAATCCTGTATCCAGCTAAACTGAGTTTCATCTATGATGGAGAAATTAAATACTTTAATGACATTCACACATTGAAGAAATTTGCTATAACTAAATAAGCTCCCCAGGAAATTCTCAAACCTATCCTCCATAATGACCAGTGCAATCCTCCACCACAAAAGTAAACCCACCCAGAAACTTTTGATTAAATTCCAACTTCTACAATGGCAAAAGGATTAAAAACGTCTATTGGACTTTTGAGCAACTTGATGCCCAAAATTCTACCAGGGTTATCAATAATTTCTATCAATGTGAATGTGAATGTGAATGGACTAAATTTTAAATCGTGCTCTAAACAGGCACAGATTGGCTGATTGGATACAGAAACTCAGAACAGACATGTGTTGTATACAAGAATCTTACCTTACCTTAAAATACAAATATAGACTCAGGGTGAAGGGATGGTCATCTATATTCCAGGCTAATGGAAAGCAGAAAAAAGCAGGTGTTGCAATATTATTCGCAGATACAATAGGTTTTAAACCAACAAAAGTCACCAAAGATAAAGATG